>VYZM01003158.1:737209-847421 GCA_013398915.1 Dromas ardeola
GCCGCCCCGACCCGCCGGCGGGGCGAGAGGAGGAGGAGGAGGGAGGAAGAGGAGGAGGAGGAGGAGGAAGCGGCGTCTCGGCGTGGCGAGCGACCGCGGACCGCCGCGAGCCACCGAGGGCGAGCGGCGGCGGCTCGGCCGGGCTCGGCGGTCGGGGGGGTTCCGCCGAAAACCGGGGAGGGCGAGGGCCGGGGGCCGCCGAGCCCCCGCCGGCGCTGCCCCCCGACTCCCGGCGTTGCGTATTTTCCTTCGGCTGCCGCTTCCTAGTTGAAAAACCGACCTGGAGAGAGACGTGCGGCAGGAGCCTTCCGTCCTTTCGGAGAACTGACTGTGGTACTGACTTTTTTAAAGCTTCGAACGTTGGAAGTTTGACGTGGAAGGGAATGTGGCTTGAATTTTTCGGTAGCTTTTCAAAGCCTTTTCTCCCCTGCCTGTTTTCGGTGGCCGTGTAGGTATACGTTCTCTTCTGTCGACAGTCCGTAAGCGAAGAACATTGTTTGGCCGTTGTGCTGATTAACAAGATTTTTTTTTTTTTTTTTCCTTCTGCTCACATACTATTTTTGTTATCTCTTATCGCAGAAACGTTTTATTAAGGGGTTGAGGCAGTACGGCAAGAACTTCTTCAGGATCCGAAAGGAGTTGCTTCCGAATAAGGAGACGGTAAGTACATTTGGACTTTATGTAATTTGTTTTTTCTCTTGCTGCTTCAGTGTTTGATCTTACGAAACTATTTCCTTGTCACCCTGAACTGAATTCTCTTCAGATAAATGGAAGAGAAATCCGCAGCCAGAAAAGGTAGCTGTAATTTTTAGTACAGTTTTTAGGTCTTAGTGTATGAAAGATGTTACATAAAATAGTCGTCATTGCTGGACGGAGTCACTAAGGTTGGATGAAGTGTATTTATGGAGACCAAATCTAATTTTAAATTCTGACATTATGAGGGGATAATACGTTTATGTCACCCACTTGGGCTCAAATGGCAATGAGTAATTAAAGAAAGCCTAAAACAAAACAAAATCTAATTGAATCTGGAAGACTGAGGTATGTGCCGGCTGCTCCCTAGGACCTGCAGAATTCAGTTGTTGTGTTTAACTCTTTGCGTTCCTGAAACATGTGGACAGCAAGCCTGTAACGTCAGTCTCTGAATTGATCTGTGCCTCATTACTCTAACGAACTTCATAAAGCTTACCTAACTGTCATCCTGTTGAAAATCCTGGCAAGTGCTTGGAAGGAAGATGGACAGGGAGGAGTGGTTGACTTCTTCAAAGGAAAAGAGGGTTTGGGAAGCCTTGGGATTCTAGTTACTTTTCCATTAGTCCTAATTGCCGAGCTGCTCTAGAAGCTTCGGTTTCTGTTCTGCAGGTGTCACTTAACTGCTGGGAGGGTAGTTTTGGAAAGCGGTTTTCATATTTGTTCTGAATTTAGAAGGTAGGTAACTCAAAATTGAGTTAGACTATTTTCTAGCAATGTGTTAGTGATCTGGAAAACACTTATTTAAAACATAACTCGTTGTTTAGACTGTTACGTGTGTGGAACCTGGATGTTCAGTGGGGAAGAACGTTACTGCAAAAATATTTTAAAACCTGTCACTTAGTGTAGTACACTTCCAGTCTGTTCTGAGATGTTCTTGTGAGCCGATACTGTGATATCACAGTCTGTCCTTGGTAAACAGTAACACTGCAGAGGTCAAATAGAAAGGGGAGGATAAAATAATTCCTGGAGTGCCTCAGTGGGTGTTTATGTTCACTAGGTCTGTTGAGAACGGTGGGAAAACTTAATTACTGATCAAGTGTAGGTAGACTTTGCTTTAGTATTGTGTCGGATTCTGAGGCCTGGAGGCCCGTTGTTGGAAAGATGACAGCTTAGAAGGAATGCTGAAATTGTATCCTTCTTAGCAACGTCTAAAAATCCAGCACACGGTCAGCTTAAGCAGTCCTTTTCTCTTTTCTTCAGAGTATCTCCTAGCAGTGTATTTAGAAGAAATTGGTGTTTATTTTAGAAATGAATTCTGCTGATGGTAAAGTTGCCGAGAGGCCAAAGGACTCTTCTGAAGTTTGAATTGCAGCAACTGTGAAATACGCTTTTAAATAGAAGATATCTCTTTGTGATGGGGAAAAACAGTTTGCAGGAGAAAGGAAAAGGAAAAACGCCAGAACTGCGAGGGGGGGGGCAGGTGTCTGACCCTCTTTGTACTCCTTGACTTCTACATTTGAATTTGGGTGTCAGGCCTGAGGCTTTTGGTAAAAGTTTCGCAAGTTTGCACGTGGTGTGAAACTTTATATACGCTATCATTTTTCAAGGGTTACATTTTTGGTTTATTACGTCCAAATTTTGAGTATAGAGAAGACTCTAAGATACTCAGCTAGAGCAACTGGGACGCGGGGTGCCGATGGCTTTGGGCAGGCTTGTTTAGCCCCTAGTGGTAACTGATCTACAAGTAACCTTTGACCTACAACGGATTGTTTAATCTCCGTTTCCTACTTTTGCCCACAGGTCTCACTTCTGCTTTCTTTTAATTCCCAGTCTTTTTCAGGCAGAATTTACAGCAGTTTTGCTGTAGCAAGACATGCAGAATAAAGGCTGCAGTAAATACTGTTTGACTATCCATATCTGTTTTCCTCCTTTAAGTGGAATAACGAATAATGTAAATTACAAGGCTGTGGAATTCATTTGTCTGTATTTTTTCCATCACCAGAATAATTTTAGATACTTTGCCTGACATTTTTCTGTTGCAGTGTGAAGTAACCCTCTAGCAAATCCAGAAACACTAGAAAAAAGGCTTTATTTTCCTGTTTAGCCACTGTATTAACATGAGGTGAAACTCTAAAAATTACTATACGGGCGCAAAAGCATGGCAGCAGCTCCCGAGTTCTGCAAAAGCTACTTGAAAATGAGTCAGGGGCATTAAGTGACTTGTCCTAAATGGGAACCGGGCTGTAGGTCAGTAGCTCCTGCACGTTTCTGATTTATTAGAGTTTACCGCACTCGTCACTGAAGCCTGTGGGGAGGGGAGCCAGGGTTTTTGCCTCTCTGGAAAACCCATTTAAAGTTAAATCTCCTTATTATCATGCTGCTTGTATAATGCCTGCCTTTTCCAGACGCTTACATTCATGCTGCTTTCACTGGGGCAGAACTCCTCCTAATATCCCCTTAAGCCCTGCAGTTGGAACGTTGCAATAGTGGGAGATAAGTAATACAATAGAAACCCAAAATTATTGTAGGGACCAGGCCTGTTTTATATTAAATCAAGCTGAGGCTACCGTACGGGAAGTCAGAACACAGCGGTGATTATGACATTGTGTTTCTTTTATAGTATTGGAAGGTGTAAAGTGGCCATGGTGAGAGATGAGAATTAGGCCACGCTGTACTGAGTTTTCACAAGCGTGTTAAGGAACGTCCTATTTGAGCTGTGCCTCTGCTTTTTTTCCTCTCCATAGTTAACGTACGATATCTTTTAAGGAAACCCTGTATTTGTCAGTGTGTGTTTCAACTAGTTCAAAACAGTTTTTCAACAGTTTTTTAATTGTTTCTTCTAAGTGAATAACCATCAAGAAAAGAAATCTTTATGAATGAAAATATTTATTGCATAACAAAGCTGTATGTTTATTTAGGGCTTCCCTCTTCCAGTTTATCGTAAATTTCCAGTTTATTTCCAAGATGATGCTGGAGAGGGTATAAACAGCTGTATCATTCTCTTCAAGCTTTAATAAGCAAGAGACACAGGGACTAAAATCAGCTCTTATCTGAGCATGCCCTCTGCTGAATCGGATCGAGGGACGCCAGCGGTGTTAAGGGTGGATCAGTGAGCGTTAACCTTGTGATACTCTGCAGGAAGAGCGCCTCCATGTAGATGAGCTTAAATAAAACTTGGGAGACTGCCTTGGATTTCCATTGAACTCTGTCTTAAACATGTTGTCCCCTCTGTTCCCATGTATCTATCTTCTTTCCCTTTCCCCCGAGCAGTTTTCTCTTAGTTATAGCTGCAGTTGAGTGAAGCAGTTGGTGTATTATCCTGCGCTCCTTCGGTTTGTGCTTAGCAGCGCTTTGGATTCTTCTCCATGGCAAGCCGAGAAGCAAATTTTTGAGGCACTTACGTGACATGAACAGTTGTCATTAATAACTTTCATTAAAATTCATACGTTGTGAGAATGCAAGGTACGCAGCTGGAAACAAGTTTTTTTTTTAAGTATTTGATTTGGCTTTCAATGCGATCCCCCCTGTTTTGGGTTAATGGGCTAAAACTTTGTGATAATACAGGATTTTCAAAGTATTTAAAATTCTCCTGCCCTGAATTCTTTAGGCGATTACACTGAGCTACTTGAATTTGAGAGTTTAGAAGCACCAGCGTTGTGATAGGCCTGAGATAAATGTACGTAAATGCCTACAAGGTTGGGGATTGACTTACTGTGTTCTTGTAAAGAGCTTAACTCTGTGGTGGTGACATGGAAAAGGTAAATAGAAACGTGGAGTGAAGGTGAGCTTGTGCAGAGCGATGCTGTGCAGTCCCAGCAGGAGGAGGAGGCCAAGTCACGGTGCCAGCTCGCTCAGATTGAGAGCGGGGTCCTGTTCCCCTCAGCCCACCCTTGTGCTTGTCCCTCGGAAACGCTTCTGGGAGCTTTGCCCGGACCATTGAAGGCCGTGGCCCCAGAAGACGCAGACTTGTTTTCCTCTGGCTGGAGTTTCAGCCTGCTTTATGTCAGATGTGTTGTCTGACCAGCGGAACTCAAACACCTCATGCCACTGGAAATGGAGCGGGATGTGTGTGATAAGTTTAAGAATTATATCGTGTTAATGTCGTTAGATATGCATGGTATATGCTGCAGTTGAATTGGGGGTTTGGAAACACTGTGTCTTCCATGGGAATAGCCCCAAGTACTTTTGACCTTTTCTTAAAACTGGGGTGACACCTATTGGAATGCTTTGAGGTTCTCGAATGTGTTCTTACAGAATCATAGAATCATCTAGGTTGGGAGGGACCTTTAAGATGGAGTCCGACCATCAACCCGACACTGCCAAAAAACACCTAACCCGTGTCCCTCAGCACCACGTCTGCCTGGCTTTTAAATATCTCCGGGGATGGCGACTCCACCACTTTCCCGGGCAGCATGTTTCAATGCTTGACAACCCTTTCGGTGAAAAATTTTGTCCTAATATTCAACCTAAACCTCCCCTGGCGCAACTCGAGGCCGTTTCCTCTCGTCCTGTCGCTTGTTACTTGGGAGAAGAGAGCGACCCCCACCTCTCTACACCCTCCTTTCAGGGAAGGTTTATGGTCAGTGATTGTGACCGTGGCCTAATTGTCTGCTTGTCTTTTTTCTGGCAGGCTGACGCTCCTCAGTGAGCCTTGTAGAGCTGCTTGCTTAGTGAGACGCCTAAAAAGAGGACAGTGAATCTTTGTGGAGGCATGCAGACTTTGGTCCAATTTTGTGTTGAATTTCCCTGTTGAGCACATAGGTATCTTTGGTGAGTGTGACTTCTGGTTTGGCTGCTTAGCAAGAGATGACAGAGTGCAATCGAAAGGTCTTGCCTCTGGGTGGATGCTTCTGTATTTAGCTTTAAAACACAGTGTAAATAGAAGTCATGAATATCAGCTGTTTTCTTTAGATCAAAATACCTGCAATGTGCTGGATTTAAGTGTGTAAGAACTAAATATGCATCACTTTCTTTAGCAAAAATATTCTCTTCTGAGAGTAAAATCCTTCTCTCCAAATTAAATGCTGTTGGGACTTATCTCAGACTAAATAAGCTGTGTTCTGTTAATGTTAGGAGACAAAACAAGTGCAGTGTGAGCTTTCAGCATAAACTTCTGTTTAATTTTAGATTGGGGTTTAGATAAACAATTTTATTCTTGCCTCATTAATGCTTAATCTTGTGTTACATAATATACAATATTGGCTTCCTGAGTAGCTCTTAAATATAGTGCAGACGTGTAGTAGCTGAAAGGTCACCGCAGTTACCATATGTGCGGGCTGGCGAGGTGTTCGTCCTCTCCGAGGACAGACTGTATACTGTTCATGTCAACAAACAGCCCTAGTAATATTTGTGCAAAATTCTCACGAGCGTATGAAAGGTAAAGATTCTCCCTTGACATAATTGTTCAAATAGCAGTTTTCCTTTGATCGGAAGAGAGGGATAATTAGGCGAATATATTTGGTCTGTTAGTATAAAGGGATTAGTTAGCCCTACATTTGCTTTTTAATATTTGCATTTAGGGGTGTAACTTATTTGTACCAATAGCTGCGTTTGTGTCTGTGGCGTGGGCATTATCGCTGTTCTCCTTTCCCAAAGGAAATATGTTTTATTTGATGGTATATTCCCCTAATGATAGGATATTAATACATTGTAGAGTCAAGGCATGCTATTTCCTGGCTTGTCTTTGCTGCGGGAGTGTTCGGAAAGGGACAGGCCATGTAAGCCTTTTCTGTTTGAAAGCTGAACCTTTTGCCTTAATAACTTGTTCTAGCCTAGATGCAGCCAGAGCTGAAATTTTCCATTAGAGTTTGAAGCGACTGCCAACATAAACAGCCACTGCTTCTTTTCATTTCATCTCTGCTCGCTGCTGCTAGTGCCTCCATTGCAGTTGGAGGGTTTTTGTTCTTGTTAAAGCAGGGACTATAGGCTTCATGTTTTAAAAATGATAGCCTAAGACTTTTTTTTTTCCTTTAGTCACAGCAGATACCCTACTGGGCTTCAGTCCATTTTGAAAAATGGGCAGAGGCATCGGTTAGTTGTTTTTCCTGTGTAAGTGAAACCATTGATTCATTTGCATAACAAACTCTTCTCCAGGGAGCGTGTTGGCTTTTTTTTGTCTTTCTTTTTTTTTTTTGAGTGTGGCTATCTTAGCTGATTGAAGGAGAACACTAAATTAATATGTTCGGTGTTAAGGTAAAGCAGTGTACTGAGGAGGCATACAGTAATTCAGTTCACGCTTCTCAGCAGGAGCAGAAAAAGTAAGCCAAAGAATTTAATGAAATGCTGAGCTCATAGGAGCTGAGCTCAGATGGAGATATTCCTAAATTTAAGTGGCACTGAGCTGAAAGCTGTTTACAAAGCCCAGATCATCTGTAAGGGATGTTCAGTATTTGTGCTCACTGTGATTTGGCTTGTTTTTAAAAGTTTAACTGTAAAACCTATTGCAAATGTCATCATTTTATTGGATAATAAACCAGAAGGTTTGGGAATGTCTTTAAAGAGACAGAACGGTTTAACTCTAGTGTATACCATGTCGCCTTCATCTCTGAAAACTGATTTCAGGTCTTCCAGGTGAGTAGAGCTACCGGCTGTATACTTCATTGGACAAGCTTGGGCCACAGTTCATGCTTTATATACAGTGCAAGTTCCTTTTGTTTCGGTTTCCTGAGTTTCTGCTTTCGACTTAACATATCCTGAAGGTATATATTGCTTAGCTCTTAAATCCGTGCTCCGTCAACTGCCTGTTTACATTGACTGTTCGCTTTCAGGGCCCAGTGCCACCAGCGTGTGGTCACCTGCTGAATGACTGGGGTTCATCTTCCAAAGACCAAAGTACCCTTTCAGGTACCTGGGTGTCCCGATTTCAGCTGAAGCAAGTAAAACCCAAGAAAGAAAGTACCTAATGTGCTTTGGTTTTGTTTGTTTTAAGTCTCTTAAGCTTTCTTTTAAGAGAATAAGAGAATTCATTTTTAATTGCATTACTTCACTGTTGTGTTCTAAAGGTAATTTACAATGTCATCAGCTCAAACTGGGCTGCTCATTTGAGTTTCTTACTAAGAAACCTTTGTAGGTGAAGAGCATAAAACCAGAGGGTGTATTCACCGTGCCAACTGGACTCTAGGATTGTGTTCAGCGTGGGTAATAAATCAACTCTGCACTCCGGTGGTTTGGGTTTTTTTATTATTTTACATTACAAGATTGAAACTCATTGTTTATTTTTCTCTGAAGGTTTAGAGGTAGGTAGGGGTGAAATATTGTTGTAAGCAATTGCATTGAGTTCTGTCAGAGAGCCAAAAAGGACAATTTCTGCTTTGTAGTGGAAGGTATGTAGTTGAAGATCTAAGCCAAGATTATTTGGGAGGTTGATACAATATTGTCTGAGTCTTCCTTCACAGCTGAGAGAACACAATGCTTCCCCGACTCCTCATAGTTCTGTTACACTGCCTTTTCCTTACTTTCTGTTTATAATTCACCATCGTAAGGCACTTTGTTTATTTTTCTTGTGAATTCTCTCTTGCATCGATGCTGAAGGGTATGTGTGACTCTGGTTAAAATGTTTCTGTTCATGAACAGCTGTATACTTCTATTTTGTTTTTTTCTTTCCCGATGAGAAAAGATAATAGCTTTTCTTCTTTTGTAGCAGTTGTCAGATTGCATTGAGTACTCAGACATGAATCCTAAGGTCCTGTGAATCTCAGGCACATAAAATAGGTATCTGTTTGAGAATTTGTGCAGTTTATTTTCCTGGTTGAGTGTCCTGTCCTGGCAGGATTCTTTTCCGCAGATGCCGTGGATCAAACCCTTCTCGTTGTTTGTTTCCCATCCAGTTAGCCACTGAAGATATGCTTTATAACTTGAAGATGGTTTTCAGAAAGGCAAAATAAACAAGTCATACGAGCAACAGAAATATTTGTGGGACATCCTGTCCTAGAACAGTGCCAATGCTACAAAATTTGGGTACCTCCTCGAATGAATTAATCTGTATAATCCTGTCTGGTGTCTGATTTTTGAAATGGCTTCATAGAGAAATAGTCTCCACGTAATCCTCGCTGTGGTACAAACGCACAGAGCCACAACTGATACCTGAGGATCTCGTGATCTTTAATCACATACCTAACGTACAGCAATCTTGGGTGTGGAATTGGAGTTTTTACGAGTTAACAGCCGAGTCAGAAGCGAACCTGGTGACTTGCTCAGGGGAAGCGAAAGTGTCTGTGGCAAAGCAGGAGGATAAACCTGCATCTCCTTTGTAATAATTGCATTGATGAGGAAGTGGTGTCGCGCGGATCTCATCCTGCAAGTACCTGATTTAATCTATAAAAGACATACATGAATCAATGGCCTTGTTTTAGGCCAAGTTAAGGGCTTGTGTTATGCGTGGACATGGCATCAGAGGTGGTGGTGTCTAACGGGGGGACAGGACTGGAGGGGACAACACAACTCCACGCAACTCTTGGGACACAACTCAACACGACTCTTGGGAAGAGCAACACATCAGTGCTGAGTGTGTGTCTGCCTGCTCCTGGTTAGTCCCTCCTCCTTATCTGTGCAGTGGGAATGCTAACTTTTAAAACTCCCGTATGGAGCAGACAAAGGAATTCCTTTTAAAAAGGGTTTTTAGAAAGGGGGGGAGATGTGGAGACAAGTGGTTTGGTTGGCAGGCGGTGAGTTTTATGGCAGTTGCTCAAATCTGAGGTACTGAAAAACAAGCTGCAGTGAAACTCAAGCAGTTTTTGCAGCTAATTCAACTTCTGTGTTTAAACTTGGTGTTTATGGCCTATATATATTTTTTTTTTTTGATTTTGTGTGTGTATTTGGTCCAAGTTTTATCAGTAATTACCCACTGGAAGCCAGCGCAGACTGCTCACAGACAGTTTTTGTCAGACTGGTGGCCTGCTTACACTTGAGGCACAAGCATTCTGTCTTGCTACTTGATTTTTCTCCTCCTCAGCACCCACGCTGCTTTCTTATCCTAGTCAGGGATAATGAAGATTAATTACAAATGTACCATTAAGGGGAAAAAACGGAGGAGGGGCAGCTAGATTGTAGCTAAGAGAACTGAGGATGTTATCTAGGTGTTGTCCCAAGCGGTGCCATTTCACGTATGTATTTACAGCGTGCGAGAGCGAGCGATTACAATTTCAAGAGGTATTGCAGCAGTTTTATTTGAATTTTCAAGTTCAAGAAGTAAATAAATAAGAACAGCTTTGACCTGTTGAGAGAGTCACGGTACAGGAGAGTCGGGGTGATCTGGAGCACTTCCTAGTTCAAAGCACTTTTCAGTGCCTTAATGCAGACATTCGTAAAACTGTTGCCCAGGTTGTGGGGGATTCAATAGAGCAAGTCATCCGGGGGCAAGAGATTGTGCACCAGGAAAAAAAAAAAAAAAAAAAATCTCTGTTGGCAGAGAGTGAACTATACTTTTAATGCGTCTTGCCTGCCATACTGAGCATGAAATTAACTTTCTTCTTATACAACAGATCATTGGCCTTAATCGTTGCTTCCTGCCCCAGATGGCACGGTAAGAACGGTATCTGCAGTGTTCTTTTGGCATAGAATCAGCCCCCAAATACATTATTCAGTCCTAAATATCCTGTAATATGCTGCTATAACTGTACTGCGAGAACAAGACAATAACAACTCCAGTAGACAGATGCACTCATTTTGTCATTTCTGTTTCAAACCAGCTGTAAAAAAGCAGTGCTTGATTACTGTTTTTTTTGTTTGTTTATTTTGTGTTTTTTTTTTTCTTGCCAAGGAAAACTCCCAGGAATTACACAGATTGTGGAATAAACCGAGAACAAGGAGTTAAGAATAGTGGCTTTTGTTTAAAGGGGCTGTGCCATAGGGGAAACTAAGGCAGTTTGTGGATCTAACAGGCTCCGTAAGCCTTGTGCCTCAAGAAACACTTAGTATCACAAGCTGAAATCTGCTACGTTTGCTTTTGTTTTGTTTCCCCTTTCCATTTTCTATCTGAAAGAAGAATGCTCAGGAGTATGACAGAATTCAAATTCTCAGGATATCATAATGCTAATGGTTACTTAGAGGTGGTGGTGGTGGTGTTCTTTTGGGGAAACATCTGCATTTATCCCAGCAGCGTGAGGGAAGAGGCGTGTTCTGCGAGGTGTTCCCTTGGAGGAGGAAAGCTGCAGATCCAAACCACATACATGTGTTTGGTGGATTTACAGTGGGGATTCCTTTCCCTGCCGAGAGGTAGAATGCACTTTCAAGAACTTTAATGTCATCGTCTTGTCCGAAATCTGGGTTCTTTAGCCGGTGTGCAGTCCAGTAACACACTGAGCAGAGGTATTTCCAAGTTTATTCCATTAATGCCAGAAATGGGGAGCTCATTCCAAGGGAGCACACCTTAGTTTCAAAAACTTGCCTTTTTATCGACTGATTATTACATATTCTAACAATCAATACATATTCGTTGTTATTCTCTTTAATGATTGGTCAGGATTTCTTCGCGTCCTGTGTAAATTAGTACGCAGGCTCGGTCTTCTTCGTCCATTGTTCCGTTTTAAGTAGGTGGTATCTTTTGGGTCGGTGGTCAGTGAGTCGGTGGTCGCGATCTCCCCCTGCTGAAATTGCCTTACCTACACCTCCTCTGCTCTCGGCGGTTCCAGGTGGTTTTCTCGGTTTGCTGACCAGGCCTACAGTTCATCATTCTCTTGACAGAAATACCCTGCCTATTAACAAAGCTACATTGTCTAGTAGTTAATTGCTCAATTCAATCTTAGATTAATCATGTCCAGTTACTGTTTCTCTACAATTAATGAAATATGGTTGGGGCTGTATAGATGACCTTTACCAAGGGAACCTGCTGCCGCTGCTTGCTTCGCTTACATGTTACATTTCATTTTTCTAGTTAATATCAATTTTACTACAGCATTCTGGTATGTGGAAAACAATGAAGCTGCGAGCCATGTGAAATGCTTAGGCTTTGGGTTTCCCGTTCCTGCTCGTGAGCAGTAAGTACCTTGCAGGACTGGGGTCCACCGTTTGTGCTGTTGGTGCGTTTTGCTTGGAGTTAAAGGGGCTCCCTCTGCTGACTGTGCCTCCGCCGTTCTCCCAGGTGGAACTGCATTAGTGCTGCAGCTTCCCGCATTCTGCCATAAAGAAATTCATCTCCCTGCTGCGCTTCTGGCCTTTAGTCTGGCTGCAAAGGTACAGGTGGCGTCGCATCAAACACGGAGTAATCAAAGCAGGTTCCACAGAAAACCTTTTGCATTTTACATCCCTTATGTTTTAAAAATCGTAGAATGTGGCCGGGTGTGTTTCCTTCCGATATAGATCTTTCAAGATTAAATTTTTCAATTCTCCTTTTCTTCATAAGCGTGAACTTAGGAACTTTCTCTTTTGGGGAGATGTCAATGAAAGAGGTGGTTTCCTAAGTAATCGCTGTATTTAAGAACTTGGAGTCTTAAGAAATAGACAAAGTGTTAGGAGATTAATGAGAAAATCAAGAACGCTGACAGTACGGATGGTTGGGAAATCCTTATTGGCTCTGGTCATCTGGTATATAGAAAATTGGCAGGGAATATTGTTTCTTTTTATGCAATTATCCTGTATAGCGGTAAGAAATCTGGCATTAAAAAGGTGCTGATAAGTACTTCTATTGCCATGGTGAAATAGGTTATTCTTGCTGGGTGGAACAGTTGAGTTGATTCCTCTCCATTCCCTCCCCCAGACACGCTTTCTGTGCTCCCTTTTCCCTTCTTCCCAATGCCCCTGACACAAACGGAATGATTCCGTGCAATGCCTCTAGACCCTAACCTTTAAAGCGAGGGAGCGTACATTCCAGGTTGTAAACCAGCTCTTTCCTCCTGCAATTTGAGAAGTTCTCCCCGTCGTTGAATTCTGAGCCTGCTTTGTGCCCAGCGCCGCTCGTTGTGTAAAGCACCAGGACATCCCACAGGAACTCTTGATTTATTTTGCTAACTCTGCCCTTCTCTGCGGTTCAGAAACCTCTAATGATCTGTGAAGCTCCAAGATTTCTTGAGTTGAACAGTAGTAGTTTTAAGAACCACCTCGACTACATGAAAGTCTTAACGCTTTCCACATGCTGGGTTTCTGGCCTCGTGAAAAGCTGACCTCCTGCAAATACAGTTTGTAAAGAGAGGCATCCTGGGGCAGGGCTGTTGTGAAATGGGAGGGGTAAAAAGAAATGCAATGAAAACTCTGGGCTTTGGGCCAGCAAGGAAGATGTGATCCAGTGAACGTGTTTTTGTTGCCCTTTGTTACTGTTCAAGTTTGATTAGTTTGTTTCCGGTAAGCTTAATTATGGTTCTTTTCTTCTTCTTTTTTTCTTTTCTTTGGTTTTTTTTTTTGTTGTTTTTTAATGGCTAAGGATGGGATCTTTGCCAGAGCTCGAGTCTTTCATTACCTGAATTGCAGTGGGAGGGAAGTGGAGAAATAAATCACGCCACCTCCCCAGCAAACAAACAAACTGAACAAAAAAACCAACCAAACCCTCTCCATGAAACTAGATACAAACAACCCTTTTCTCTCCTCTCCTTGTTCCTGCGGCGCTACCGCTGTTACTGTCCATCCCTTCCCGGACGTTTCTTCTAGGCCTTTAGGGTTAAGAGTGAATTTAGACCAACGTGCAATGCTAACTGCATTACTCGGATTTATCTTTTCTATTTAGCAGCACAAGATAAGGGAAAGAGGGATTTTGCCGTTCTAAAGGCTTATTTCTAACAGCCCAAAAGACACATCAGTTGCCCGGCTGTGTAGGAGAGGGTGCGTCATGTAAGCCCGGTGACCTCATCACAGATTCTACACTTGCTGGGTTGTGTAGTAAGTTGGTTTTTTGGTTTTTTTTTTTTTGTTGTTTTGGTTTTTTTTTTGCCTGCGCAGCGCTCTTTGGTTTGGTTGTGCTTCACTAGAGTTTGGCTGACTTCTCTGCAATTCTGGTCTCGCAAGGACGATGCTTTCCGTGTAGGTTTCACCTTGGATTCACCAAGGGGAAATCATGCCTGACTAATCTGATAGGCTTCTATGAAGGTGTGACTGGATGGATAGATGAGGGGAGAGCGGTAGATGTGGTCTACCTTGACTTCAGCAAGGCGTTCGACACGGTCTCCCACAGCACCCTCATAGGGAAGCTTAGGAAGAGTGGGTTAGACGAATGGACAGTAAGGTGGATCGAAAACTGGCTGCGAGACAGAGCTCAGAGGGTCGTGGTTAGGGGCACAGAGTCCAGTTGGAGATCAGTGACGAGTGGTGTTCCCCAGGGGTCAGTACTGGGCCCAGTCCTCTTCAATATATTCATCAACGACTTGGATGAGGGGATAGAGAGCACCCTCAGCAAGTTTGCTGATGACACAAAGCTGGGGGGGGTGGCTGACACACCGGAAGGCTGTGCCGCCATACAGAGAGACCTGGACAGGCTGGAGAGTTGGGCGGAGAGAAACCTTATGAAATTCAATAAGGGCAAGTGTAGGGTGCTGCACCTGGGGAGGAATAACCCCCTGCACCAGTACAGGTTGGGGGCTGACCTGCTGGAGAGCAGCTCGGTGGAAAGAGACCTGGGAGTCCTGGTGGACAACAGGATGACCATGAGCCAGCAATGTGCCCTTGTGGCCAAGAAGGCCAATGGCATCCTGGGGTGCATCAAGAAGAGTGTGGCCAGCAGGTCGAGGGAGGTCATCCTCCCCCTCTACTCTGCCTTGGTGAGGCCACACCTGGAGTACTGTGTCCAGTTCTGGGCTCCCCAGCTCAAGAAGGACAGGGAACTGCTGGAGAGGGGACAGCAAAGGGCTACCAAGGTGATGAGGGGATTGGAACATCTCTCTTATGAAGAAAGGCTGAGGGAATTGGGTCTCTTCAGCCTGGAAAAAGGACAGCTGAGGGGTGACCTTATTAATGCTTACAAATACTTAAAGGGTGGGTGTCAGGAGGATGGGGCCAGGCTCTTCTCAGTGGTGCCCAGGGACAGGACAAGAGGTAACGGGCACAAACTTGACCATAGGAAGTTCCACCTCAACATGAGGAGGAACTTCGTTCCTCTGAGGGTGGCAGAGCCCTGGCACAGGCTGCCCAGAGAGGTGGGGGAGTCTCCGTCTCTGGAGACATCCCAAACCCGCCTGGACGCGTTCCTGTGCCACCTGCTCTGGGTGCCCCTGCTCTGGCAGGGGGTGGGACTGGGTGATCTCCAGAGGTCCCTTCCACCCTGTGATTCTGTGATTCCTTTCCTTGTGTTAGAGTAACACAGTTTGCAGCGCAAAATGGCTCAGATACTGGAACAACATAATTTGCAGAAATAGGTGGTTTTTTGGTTTGGACCCTGGTTTTGTTCTGCAGAATCTCATACTTTGCAGATTCAAATGTGCTTAAAAATATGTGCCATAAACCCTGCAGACTCTGGGTGCTTAAAGAGCATGTGGAATAATGCATTTATCCTAATTCCTGCTGTTAAATTAGATCCAGTACGTGGAATAACTCTGTGGGTTGTATACCTGGACTTTCACCTTGTTGTGATGAAGTGACGTGGACGAAGGCCTTCCACCTTCAATGCTGTGTTAAACTTGTATTGATTTAACGATTCCAGCTCATGTTCTTATTCTGTGGCATTTGATGTGATAGCGTATTTTTTTGTTGTTGTTGCCTGGCTTTAGAAGAAAGTTCTTTTGTTGTGAGCGTAAGAGCTCCTCAAAAGAATTTGTCTGCTCACGGTGGGCATAAAGCTCTCCTCCCTATCTTTCCCTTATTTATATTCTTTTAAGGTGGCTTAATGGTTTTGTTTCAGAGAAATCTGTGTTTAAAACTTGTAAGCCTTTCAAAAATGATTAAAATTATTTTCAGCTAAAGGAGGGATCTGAAGATTTGAACAACCAGCGAGTTTTAACCCACAGCTGTCTGAGATATATTTGGAAATAATGCATAGAATTTTAGAAAGTTTTATTTAATAGGTCTGTATCTACTGTAGGGAGACAAACGGAGGTTGTATGTGGCTGTTTGTGGTTGTTACGAATGACCCCACTTGCCCCACTCTTCTGAATATTTTTCCATGGAGCGTATTAGTGGTGCTGCTGAAGATAAAATGATGGGATTGGTAAGTGTTTAAGTGAAAACTGCCCTACTGTTTTCCCACCTCATCCGATCACTCTTTTATAGTCCTTATCCCACACTTACACAGTCTTGAGTCATGACTCTAAAAAACCATGCTGGCATTTAGAAATTGCGGCTGTAGGAGTTTTCGTTGCTTCAGCAATTAAGTAGTATGTAACAAGTTTATGTGAATCACCGCTGAATAGCTAGTTTTACATATTTATGTCTGTGCCAAACCAGTGCTAAGTTTTGGGGTTTTTTTTGAATTACTGAAGTTTCGCTTTGACCTTTTCAAGTGAACTTACGTAGAAAAGGTATAGGAAATTTTTAAAACGGAGTTTCGCGTTATGTTTGGTTGCTTTAGTTGTCATCTTGGAGCTGAAAATGTGGATGGAATCCCGCAGGCTGTAGATAAACAGCCTTTCTGGTGCACTGTTGGGTCTTGGTTTGTCGTTCCATAAAGGTCATGTCAAAATGAAGGGGGGGAAAAAAAACCAAACCAAAACAACAAAAAACCACAGACTAGCAGGGACTTCTTATCTTAGGAATAAGAAGTTCTTTGAGCTACTGATTTTTGGATATTCTTGCTTCAGTCTCTCCCCAGGAATATCTCATCTCTCCTTCAATGCTGAAAGGAGTCCATTGTGTAACTTCCCAAATACTCTGTGAATCAGCCTCCAGCTTCTGCACCCTCACTGTACTCCTAATACTCTGTTGGCAAAAGGAACGCTGATAAGAAGAGGTAGTTTCTTTAACTGGGTGAATGGCTGTAGTTGAAGTCCTTGCAGGTTGAGAAGTGCCGGGGAAAAACCCAGCTAATGGAAACCCGGTGGACAGACCAAACATTGATAGCTATGGTTTGCTTTGGCTCTTCGATTAGACCTGGCCGTTTCCGAATGGCTCTTACCAGTTTCCTAAGATCATCCGTCTGCTTTTATTCCTCTTCTCCCCCGCTTCCCAAGGTCACCTTCATCTGCAGTATGTAGTGGGGATTTCCATTTTCTTTCATTAGAAGTGTTTTTGAAGGGCAGGAGGAAAGTAAGTTGGACGCTGCCAAAGCTTTGTTGCCTCTGTATTATTTTGCCTTGTCTCCGTAATAATGAATGTTGACGGTGCTTGCTGGAAGGCTGCTGGGTTGCTGGCAGCTCTGCTTTCTCCCTCCCCGGGGGTCTGTTCCCCACGGGATGGATCCCTCTGAGACGCAGACGCTGAAAAAATAAGTTGTGGGTACCCGCATCTTTTCTGAACAGAGCATGCACCCGCTAATTAAACCCTTTAACAGGTAAAAAGCCGTTTTGAAGGAAGTTTATCCTTCCTCTGTTAGCTCTGAAGCATTTCTGAGGAATTCGGTGCAGCAGGCGGTACCTTCCGTAGGCTGGGAACTTTTCCAGGCTTGGTGTTGGGTGGTTGGAGGCTCTACACCTGCGATGCCGGCGCGCGATTCCCGAGCCCAGCAAGGAACCAAACCACCGGCAAAAACGGCTGGTGAGCCACAGAAGCAGCTTTTGTTCCTGCATTTGACAATTAGAATGGCTTCAATTATGAGACCGCTTTGCATTAGCGTGTGTTTGATGGATTAGGGAAACATGAGTAACAGAAAACCTGTCTTGCTGCTTTGTGTCGCTCGAGGCTTTTTCAGAAGGGAGGAAGGAGTGCTGCTATTTGGGGTAGCAACAGCTTTCTTCTGAGTGGGAAATGCAAATTAAGAAGGTCTTCATGGTTTTAAATATAAAAAATAACCAAAGTAAATACACACAACCACTGTAAGACCTTTTTGAATTCAGTTACGTATGATACTCCCTTACATACTTTGTTCCACTTTCAATACATTTTTGAAAATTTGAATTTTCAAAGATGCTGTGGGAATTTATCCCGAGGTGAGCTCTCATTATTGGATGTTACTGTGCTCCAGAAAATTGTCTGCCGTGATGGACTGTAAGGAAATAATTGGTATTAGTTGTGGGTTTGTTAGGTTTTGTTAGGTTGTGTTGTTGGGCTTTTTGTTTCTAATTGCCAGAGCTCTGAGCATCGAACAGGTACTCTTCTAACAGATACCAAAAAAGCGGCTGTATCTTGTGATGCTTTCACTTTGTCCCACATGTTAAATCTGTTTAAAAATTCAAATGTTCTTATAATCCTGTATATCTGTAGAGCAAATAACTGTTCTTTTTCTAAAGTTAGTATTTCTATCTAAGGCCAGAAGGAAATTGGTGTTTTCCTACGTTGTTGGATGTAATTCTTCGGTGTGTTAAACTTTTTCCTTCAGGTGTAAACTAAGACACGCACACCCCCCTAACTACAGCACCCGGAGAATACCCTAATTCAGGAAACAACCTGGTTTGTTCTGCCTCCCCCCGTTCAGGTCTTGTTAGCCGCATCGTTCCTCTTGGGTGAGAGCCACAAGGCAACTCAGTGGAAAGCCGTAAGCCTGATGGTTAGACTAGCTACAGCTTTTCCACGCCATGCGAGTGACTCGTTGCTCTGCTGACCTCTTACCTTCTTTGCTACAATTCGTGGTTAATTATTTTTTCCAGTCGACTGTCTTTTGAACTCTTGCAGTGTGGAGAATCACCATAGGTTTGGAAACGTAACACAATGATTTTTAACTGTTAATCTTATCTGGACTTGTTAAACTTTTATTTGAATTTATTCTGAGGAATGCAGCATGTGTGGCAGACAAAATGATTGAGTAACAGACTCGTTACTGATCAACGTAATCCCAAAAAAACCATAATATTAACAATTTCCTCCCTCCCTGTGACCTGGTTGGTTGAAGGTGACGCATCATTACTGAAAGCCTCCCTCTTTTCTCGCTGGGCTCCCGGCACTGGCTGCCGTGAGGGACAGTTGTAGGCACTGGTAGTCAAGTATCTGGTAATACAGTTACTTGCCCTTTGAAAGCTGAATTAATGTTAACAGGGGAAATCTCCTAGGATACAATACAATCATCTAGTTAATGACTGGGGATGGGAGGAAGGGACAATGTTTCAAGTTACTCTTGACTTTTGGTTTTAAGGTGGTAGCACTGGTGTGTGTTCAGTCCACAATGGAAAGCAGTAATATGCGGAGGTATCTATTGTAGCATTAAAATTGCAATTAATTTGGTTTTTACGTGATGTAGTCTCACTCTCAGCCTGTCCACATAGGAAACTTGACTCCCATGGTTGTACAGAAGCAATGTGACTTTATTGGAAAAACTTAACCCATTTCTAGGGTAACCTGACTCTACTTTGATAGGATCCATTAATTATTGGTGTGTCCCTGTCATTCTTTGGTTCGCTTTCCTTGGGAGTCAGAAGCTGTGAAAGATGGTTGGAAGGAACAAGAGTGATATGAGAATGTAGCTTTTTTTTTTTGAGAAAAATACACAAAAACTGCCAACCAAAACAAAAACCCAAACCAAATGACAACAGTCAAAACACACACAAAAACCCCATCGTTCCAACTTCATTGCCTAAATCTAATAAAATTACAGGCTTGCGTTCAGGCAGAGTTTTCCAACACAAAGGGGGCGACAGCCTGGTGACAGCGTGACTGTTCCTGATGGTTGGTTTTCAAACATGCGGTTAACGTCAGCCTTTCAGAGATTTTACACTAATGCACCTTGGGCAGCCTCGTTCCTTTTATCTTGAAAGGGACTGCTTTTAATGTTGAGAGGATGGAGCCAATTATTTCAGGGTTACATGGCAGCTGGTTTTTTCCCTCTGGCATGTTCCATGAGAGCCTTATGCCGTGTTTCTCCCATCCTTTTCTTTTTAGCAGTTCTGCCTTGTTTCAGATACTTACTTGTGGTGTTCCCATTGAAGATTAAAAATGTCTTTTAAGGAAAAAAAGATATTGTTTGTTGAAATAAGCAGTACTCTAAATGCTTGACATTCTATTAAAAAAAAAGCCTTTTATGGTAACGGGGAGGGGGAGAAGGGCTGATTAATGATGTGCATGGACAGGTATGGTCGGGCTGTGGCAACATCTTGAAAACTTCCTTTGAATGTAGAGCACAATGGTAAAGTGTTTTAACCAGTAGCGCTGACCACAGGAGAAATGCTTAGTACAAAGATACGTGCTTTTTTTAAATGAAATTATTCTGTATTTAACAAACAAGTGGGATCTACCAAGCTATCTCCGCTTGACATGGAAAAATTACTTAGGTTTTTTTCTTTTCATAGGTTGCGTGTGCTTCAAAATTCCAGAATTACATTCTGTTCATAAGAGCAGCGCTATTCTGTGTCATTTGCATTAGTCGGAAAGCTGCTCTGCCAATGGTTGGATCTTTAATAGCAAACATCCCTGCAGGGTTTATAACGTTCCAGACAAGATGGCTGAGTTGATAGAAACATTTCCACCGCGGCCTCACAGCAGATGCCCTGGTGGAACGTAATTCATTACTGCCTCCTCCTCCTTTTTCAGTGGCTTCTGAGCTGGGGCGTTCCGTAAATACTTCGTTTGGGGTGGTAATTAAAGCTATTAAAAGGGAGTAGGAGTAGAAGGGGGGTATCGGGCGAAGGATGCGGTTGGCTGGATTGGGGCGGTGTGTTTCAGGGTTTGTAGAGGTTCTGCAGAGGAAAGGGTGGCCGAGGAGAGGGAACTGGGAGGAATAGTAGTTCTTAACACGACCTACTTCTGATGTTGAACTTAGTAAGGAGCTTTGGACAGTCAATTAATAGGATTAATGGGTTATTTGTATGTTTGAATGTGGGTATTTGTATGCGTTGTTTTGTTAAGATAGGCTTTTCTGGAATGTGGAATTTGCAAAGACATTTCTTTGGTTTTGCTCCCTCAACTCCTACTCCTTTATTATTTTTTTATGCTTTAGTATTTCTCTAGCTTCAGCTTTAGATCACAGTTTACCACCTCACAGAAGCCTGGAGTTTTGCAGTGTTGCTCTCCTCGTTATCGCTCTGAAGAGAGGCCGATTCAGGAAACTGAAGCAGCTCAGAGTGATTGGGGTTTACACAAATGAGTTGCTCATTTGTTTTTTCTCTTGTAGTGTTTTGTGTGTCTTGTATGCAGGAGGGTAGGAGTGGATTTAGGCTCCTTGACTCCTTCAAATATTCTGATCCACCCGGATGCATATTTACTTCCTGGGAATGCTGCCAGCCCTTCCGTCCCTGATGCTTCACAATTTGAACCACTGAGTTGGAAGTGAAGAATCGCAAATCTTACCTATTCAAAGACCCTTTCCTGCTTTGGAGCCACAAATGTGTAGTGGTTCCCTGCTGCTTACGTCTTGGTATTCTCGGACATTGAGCTGCTGATAATATTTTTACATGGTATGAAATAAGCGATGTGAAAATTCTTACATGCCTGAGTTGAATGTCAGATGTTTGTGGGGCCTCTTGTGTGTGTTTTGTGTGTGAAAGATTCATGAAACATTTCAAAGAGATGTTAGTAGTGTTACGAAAAACAGTGCTATAGAAACATTCCAGTACGTTATTCCATTTTTTTTAGTGCATCATTTTCTGTATTTTTCCCCTCTTCCTTTTTATCGCTAATACCATTTGCATGAAAGCATCTGTATTGGTCTTAATTTGCTGCTTTTGGTTTTTTGACACCTGAAGACACTGCTTTTTGTCCTGCTATCTTGGTAGCAGCTAGTTAACAGCAGTGTACAGAGCTGGGCAGTCCTCCTTGTCCTCACATGCGTATAGGAATGGACGGAACCCCAGCCTGCAGTTTCACAAGTGAGGCCTAAGCGGTGGAAACGCACAACTAAATTGAGAAATTGTCAGTTACCTTACAAACAATACCTGCAAGGATGGACCAAAAATAAACGATACATCTTAGTGGTGTGACTGTGATTAGTTTAATGGGGGGGGGTGGGATATGAGAGTTTAGAATTACTCACAAAATGGTACACGAGACACGCAAAGCAGACCTTGTGCTTATAATCTATGTGGCTAAATCCAGCACGGTAAAGTCATTTTTAACCAAGAAAATGAGTGTTTGTGGTCTGTCTTCAATGTGTCATGGGGTTTCTCGTGTAATGTCTCAAATCCCTGTTACTGCAAGGTGTCTGCCTTGGTTGTGTCAACTTGGTTGGGTAATTGATTGTATTTGTAATCAGAAAGGAGCTTGCATCTTGAGTCCATGGCTTTTTATTTATTTGAATTTTCCTCAGCCTGCAGGATACGGGGTTTGCGGTTGGTAGAACAGGATGCTGCCAACTCCAAAACTGGACAAACAGATAGGGAAGAGTTAAGCGGAACAGAAAGGCTGTTGTGAGGTAATAATGTTGCTGTTGAATAACTTGAGTTGATGAATTGTTTGAAGCAGCAGATGCCTTTAAGAGCCGAAATGGCTGTCACTGCCGTGTTTTACTCCTAATTGATGGAGAACTGCACATAAAGCTGAGAGCATTCTTAGGTTATTGAGTATTTCATATGGAAAACAGAGGGATTCTGCATTTAGAGAGGCCGCGAAGATGTCAGCCACAAAGAACCCGTGTCATATCCTAGACTGCATTAATGTGTGTCCGTCAGGGCGAGGGGGGGGATTCTGCCCCTCTGCTCCGCTCTGTGAGACCCCCCTGCAGTGCTGCCTCCAGCGCTGGGGCACCAACAGCAGAAGGACACGGAGCTGCTGGAGTGGGGCCAGAGGAGGCCCCGGAGATGCTGGGAGGGCTGGAGCCCCTCTGCTGGGAGGACAGGCTGAGAGAGCTGGGGGGGTTCAGCCTGGGGAAGAGAAGGCTCCAGGGAGCCCTTGGAGCCCCTTCCAGTCCCTTGAAGGGGGCCTACAGGAAGGATGGGGAGGGACTCTGGGTCAGGGAGGGGAGCCATGGGATGAGGGGGAACAGTTTTAAACTGGAAGAGGGGAGATTTAGATGAGATATCGGGAAGAAATTCTTGGCTGTGAGGGTGGTGAGCCCCTGGCCCAGGTTGCCCAGAGCAGCTGTGGCTGCCCCATCCCTGGAGGGGTTCAAGGCCAGGCTGGACGGGGCTTGGAGCAACCTGGGCTGGTGGGAGGTGTCCCTGCCCAGGGCAGGGGGTGGGACCGGATGGTCTTTAAGGTCCCTTCCAACCCAAACCGTTCCATGATGCTGTGTCGCCCCCAAACTTTAGTTTTGCTTATCCCCTAACTGACACTTTACCACTTCACTGGAGCAGGTAGGAATAAGGTGTAATCTGTAATGGGACGGGGGTGGACAGGGAAAAGAAGACGATAGGAGGTAGAGGATTCCCGAATGATTTGTCCTATGATGTCAACATAGCCTTTCTAAGCTGGTCTCTTTTACTACGAGTTTGATGCGATGGGGCAGTATACAGAGAAACCCTTTATAAGAGTTACAAGTATTCGATGTCTACAGGAAACGTTGACTTGTGCACTACATGTGGTTGTTTGCTGAACTTGGCCCTGAGCCCAAGCACTGTGTTAAACACTGATTTTGTTTCGCAAATGGAAATCTTCCACAGTTAGAAGGAAAAATGAGACTGCGTCCCCACCAAATAGAACTTTTGGCATTCCAGTTTTCAAACTTACACGTGCAACGCACTGAATGTCCATCTCAAGCTTTGGTTCAGCACTGAGCTGCGTCGTTGGGTCTCTATGTCTTTCTCAAGGATTTATTTATGGCGTAATATTTTGCTGTAGTAAACCAAATCCAAAATGCAATGCAACTTCATAATAGGTGAAATCTGGTGTTGCTATGCCTAGAGCCACAGGATGGTTGGTTTGTTTGGGGGAGGAAGGAAATTTGTTCTTGGATTCTTTCAGGGGAGCGAATTCCTAATCTAACTCAGTGTGTACCCACTTCTGGTTAATGGAGTTTTCCACGCAGTGAATCGCTAGTTTTTACTTCACTCTGCTTTACACTCACGTGATACTATTGATTTTATAGGTGATCACTAAAAATGAAGGCATTGTTGCCCACAAAGGCTGGAAGTCCTAGCTGACAGTATAACCTCACTCTAATGTATGTGCTTACAGGTAAAACCAGGTTAAGTTTGCAGTTGCAGTTCTGCTTGCCACTAACACTTTGATATTTTTTTTATTCTTTTTTCTCTAGTGGTGTGTTTAAATTCTGTCTGTAATGACTTTTCAGATTCGTGATGGAAATGGTAACTTGTATCTTCAAGTAGAGCCTGCTGTGTGGCACTGCTGTAGCTAAAGGATGTGTATGCTGAGGGCTGATTTGGGTGGCGTGGCTTTGCAAACCTGCAGTCACCCTTAGGAAGCAATTGAAAAAGGCAGAGGATTCCATAACAACAAAGTTTAAGGAAAAAATGCAGTGGGTGATTTTCGTGGCTAATAGGGGTGGAAGTGTTTTGTTGGAAGTGCAGGGTGCTTCTGTGAGTAGTTTTGTTTGCAAATAATGCAGTGTACAGGTTGCCCTCTGTTAAATTTATGAAGATTTATACTCCAACAATCTCAGAAACTTCATGGTTCTTATCAGTTAATAATGGAGTATCCTTTTAAGAGGCACACAAGTATAAATGTATACTAGTAGGCTCTTCTTTCTGTCAAAGGCGGCCAACAGGTATTGATATAAACTCTTTTTTTTCTTGTTGTTTTGAAGTTCTCAATTATAAGTGCTTCCCTTTCAGTTTCTGACACCTTGGTGCTGTGTTGAATACAAGCCACTAATTAAAGCGATCGCTCACGCTGCCTAGTGGTAGGCATCAACATGCTGTGACTGTTAGACATGTTAGTAGGGAATAAACGGTGTAATACTTGCGCATTTGGAATACCTGATCAGTCAGTCTTTGTGTTTCCAAGGCATGTTGGCACAGTCTAACTGTAATAGTAAAGAATGTCTGACCTCTTGTTAATGCAGCTGGAATGACTCTTCAGTGCTTATGAACCGGTAATGAGAAAGAGGATGCGATGGAGGGCTGGGGGGGTAAGTGTGGTGTGGCCAGAGTGGTCAAGCATCCTCTGGAGGGGTTGTGTATATAGTTTTGCGTATCTAATAAAGCAGTACAGTGAGCAGTTTTCATTTCAGTCTTCAGAAGATTGCTGACTGGGTAAAAATGGCATTTTATTCCTAATTATCAGAAACTGTCTCAACCTATACTTAACTTGTAGGAGAACTCAGGGAGGCAGGTAAAGACGATACCAGCCCGATACCTATGACGAGGGAAATAAACCTGTCGTCATCTACATGAGGGAATTGGGCTTTTCTTGGGTAGTAAAGGGAAATGTAGAGAGAGATGTTTCAGGGAAGCAGAAAGGCAGCTCTAGAATAAGCTTGTCAGAGTGTCGTAAGGAAGATGCTCCGTAAGAGGCTGCTGGCTGGCTAACAAACAGGTCAGCGCCTTTGTGTGACAGATTTCCTGGGGTCTGCACTTCTTTTTCCTCTGGTGTAAGAATGCAGGGCCAGAACAGGCTGGGGGGAATCGCTGAATCTAAAGTTCTGTTGTCACAGGCAACCATCTCTCAAATCCCTTTCATGAGCGGATCAAACTTCATATTAAAGCTCATAAGGTCTATAGCCATTTGTTCTTCTGCCAGTGCTGCCCTTTTGCTGTAATGGCTCTCTCCTGTCTCCCTGGCGGGTAACTGCAGGCAGAGCTCCAGCTCTGTGCGATAGGTGCTGTGCAGAGCCGGACGGATGAATATGCCTTCGCTGGTGCCGCAGCTGCTTTATGTCATCCACTGGGTCAGAAGCTGAAATTTGCCCAACTTGTGAGAAACAGCTCGTGGAAGGTTAGCCTGCCTGGTGGTGGGAATCGGAGCTCTTGGGTTCTGTGTCTGAGACCTCTGGTTCTGAGTGGCGGTTGATTTTGGAGTTGGTGAAAAATACTGTTACCTTGTTCCATCATGCTGCTTTTCTCTCCTGCTTACGTGGCTCTTGTATCAGAGGTTAGCATCCCTGGAGTGGACATGACAGAAAGGTAAAAATGAGCCCACTGTTTCATGTCAACTGACAGTGTAAACTGAAATCCATGACATTTTAAGTTAGCACGCTTTGTAAAATTAGCTGCGGCAACCATCTCGCCTGCCCTGACACCCCCGCTGTGGATGTGGGCCATGTCCAGGGCGGGCAGGATTAATGGCAGCAGGCAGATTTCATCTCTGAAGTCACCATAGGGTCATTTGCAAGACCTCGGGACTCGGACCCCTCAGTCAGGCCCCAAATTACTGGCCTTTTTTTTTTTTTTTTTCCATTCTTATCCCTAATTGTGAAGCGGGGATCAAATTCACTTTCCAAGGGAGCAGCTGGGATTAATGCTTGCTGGAGACACCAGGGCAGAACAGAACTGTAAAGAATTAGCAATTTCTTTGACTTTTGAGTTCGCTGTATAGGTATTACATTAAGCTACAATGAATTGGTCTTTCTAATACTGTTTTACAACTCTTACCATTGTCTTTCAGTTCAATTTTGCTGGCTAAGGATTTTTTTCCTGACAGAAAGAATTTGAGACTGGAGGGAAGCAACAATAAGCGAGGGATAAGCAGCTTACGTGGCAGTTCTTTTGCGGTTTTGGGGAGTGAGGGACTTGCTTGATGTCCTGCTTCAATATTCCTCTTTTCATATATTGCTCTGGTAAACAGGAAAACACTTAAGTACCCCTCAACCCTCCGCACTTAATCTACAAAATCTACTGGGTTAGAGAAATGCTCTTGGAGAGCAGTAAAAGGAAAACAGCTGTTCAGGGGTCAGATCTGAGAGAAGCCAAGTCTGTTTAAAATCAAGGCTTAATGGCAGGGGTGTCTGTCTGGGGGATTTTGTTTGCACGTTGGTTGCTGTGTCCGTAACTCAGACTGCGCAGCAGAGCAGGAACCCGTCCTCCTTAAACCCTTGGTCGTGTGGTCTGGAAATAAAGGTTTCGGAGATAAGCCTGGCGGTTTACATGAGTTTATTTGATACTTTCCAGGTGTAAAATGGATGGCTTTCTTCCTCCGTCTGGCTTGTTCGGGTGTTGGGCATCCTGTGACAGAGGTTTTTATTAAGAGGTCAAATTCTAGCTGTCTTCAGCATGGAATCAGGGGTTTTGATAGTTTTAATCATGAAATAACCAGTTGTATGGACTTTGAGGATAGCTGCAATAAAAAAGGGATGGAAAATTCTGTTTGCAGCTGATGCATCTTCACTCGTTAGCAGTGTGGATTATTTTACGAGGTTTTTTGCCTCCTGTGTAGTTTTCAGTGCTGTCGGAATGCTGCTGTTTTTAACATGACTTTAATAATAAACTATTAAAACTCAACAGCTCCCCTATAGGTCGTGAGCTGCAGGGAGGAAGCTGTGTGTCAGGGAAGGTAATGCATGCATTTGACAAGCCAGGCTTTGTGTGATTCATCACAGATGTGTTTGGAAAACCTAAAACATCTGTTACATTGAAATGTGGAATGCAGGTCAGGGTGCAGGCACATCAGCAATCTGCCACCAGCAGCACCGTTTCAAAGTTGCATTGCTGGTGATCATCTCAGAACTATGTGGACCTGCGATTCTTATTCTATATTTAAATAAGAGCAATTCCAGAATATGACATTTGAGAAACAAATGGCTAATTCCTTACATACCTTTCAGCTCTTCTTGCCCTATTAAAACAGGAAAAGCTGATCAAACTTTCAGAATTTCCATTTGGTTATTTATTTGAGTGGTTTTGTTTCCTTGCTTTTGTGGTATGTATCTTCTCAGTGACCGCTGCCTGCCCAGGAAGGAAATGGGGCTGGGGTTGCAGAGTGCAGCACGTGCAATCTCTGCAGTCCATGCTCTTCATCTAGAGGCAAAAATCCGCTCCGTGAAGGAATAGAGGGGAAAAAACCCCTCTCTGACATCATGGGAATGAACTCCTACTGAGAATGACGTCAGATTCCAATTATAGAATATGGCAAGGCTCAGATTTATTTTGAAACCTGCTAATATAATACATTCTAACTTAACCTGGGAAAGCATGAGACAGATAGTTTCATACAAGGACACAAACAGAAGCACCAGCTGTGATTAACAGGAAGGCAGTCCTCGATGGCCCACCAGACGGGGTAGGATTTATACATCTGACTGTTCCAGAGAAGCTGCAGCGGCCTGGGGATTGGAACTTTTTTCCCAGACCATCCAAGGTGTTGAACAGTGTGGTCTGTGTGCCCTGAAATGCTTGCCTACTCAGGGCACTCGGAGCTTGAAAGACAGTGAGAAACTTCTTTGTCAAATGTTAGAGACTCCAGTGTCTTCTCAGGTGAGTTGAGCAGGAACTTGAATCGCGAGGTGGGAGCGTTTAACCATTCGAAATAATCTTTTCAGATGAGTGAAATGTCACCCACCTTAGCACTGTGTGAGTTTCCAGCTGAACAGAAGGGGAATTTGCTGAGCTACGTGGTGACTTGTCTGTTTTAGCTAATGAGGAGCGTGAATGTGTGGGAGTGATTTCATTGCCCCTTCCCAGAATTCTAGTGGGAGAAAACCTTTCTAATTCCGATGAGCTTAAAGTCAGTATTTTCCATTGTCCCTTCGGTTATGTGTCAGTGTTCTCCAGTGAGCCTGAGGCAGCCGGCGGAGTCCTGCAGTAATGCAGAGCATTGATTCTAAGTGACAATTAACCGCAAGTGGTTTGTTTTAAATACCAACCTGCTTATTGCTGTGAAGTAGTCAACTAACAGAACAAACAGAGCTAACAATATAACATGGGAAATGGTTTGATAAGTCTAGTTTGATTCTATTTGTAAAATTGTCATCGTGCAATAATAAAAATATTTTTAAAGGAGTAAAACTTTTTTTAATAATTGCAGGCCTGATTTCAGTTGTGCAGAATTAGGAAACAAATTAGCGTATGTGTACCTTACTGAAATGCAGGAGGAGGATTAAGTTCCCCGCTGAATAGTTGAGTTAAATTTTTAATACTTTGTTTAAACAAAAATTATGAAAGTAGAAAATGCTGCTGTCCTTGTGTTTGGAATGTCACTTTCTGCACACGCATGCACGTACACAAATTAGCCTTCCATTTAAATTAATTCAAGTTGACATGCAAACCACAACAGAAAGTAGTCCAGTTGGGGATGAAATTACCAAAGTCTGTCAGTATTTTTTGCTTGGTTGGAATAGCTGATGGTACTTGATAAAATTTTCAGCCCCTATATAAAATCCATAAAAATAGAGGAGCTGTTGTGGTTGAAGAAACCTTTTTCATTTTCTGGCAGCCATTACATGCCGCCAGTACAAAAACATTTTTTTCTTAACAGTCCTTTCCCAAGCTCAAAAATGGATTTCCCCCCAGCCACTGTCATTCAATTATCACCTCAGGAAATGCATAGATATAACTGATGATCCCTTTAAAACATCCTGCGGTATTCCACTCCTCCCATCTTCCATTTTTCTTCTCGCTCCAGTCATTAAATGTAACATTGCCGATGTATATTTTATAGGGTGACCCTGACGGCTGTCGCTTTGAGGATGTGCAGAGATAATAAGATTGTGCATGTAATGAAGGGCAGATAAATAGAAAAATGTTTACGGGATGGAAGGTGGCAGTTTTAACCGCTTTATGGCTTGCTTCTCTCACATACACACCCACGTGAAGCACCACCGATACCTTTGCTTTAAATAGTGAAAATGTGAAGTATTATAGGCACAGAGAAAGATCTCGTTGTGATGTAGCCAGTAGCAGTGAAATGGTTTTTTGTGCCACACCTGAACTCCGGCAATATGCAACCAATAAACTTAATTATTGAGCTGGTACAAAAAGAAAGCGCAGTGAAAGGGGTGATGTATCGGTGCTTGGCACCTTCATTGAGAAAATCCTATTCCTTGTTTTGTGCTGCTAAATTTTTGATGTCAAGGGAGCTGATGGAAAAGCATACGTGGAGGGGGAAAGACGTGATCCAGGACTATGGTGAACTCTGCTCTGAAAGCTTTTCTGAATACCTTGCATTTAATTTATCTGGGTATTTATCCCACTCTCCTCTTTGTCCTGGTGTGTGAGCTCCAATATTGAGAACTTCTAGTTAACAAGAGGCTGGCAGTGAGCGATGTTGCAGGAAACAGCTGGGAACGCCGGGATTTTGATGTGGGTTGTAAAATGGAATGACAGAATTGCTGGCTCAAGAAAATAGGAACTTCTCCCATCTCTGCAAAAGCATTTCATCTCTGCTCTTCAGAACAACTTTGTGCTTAGTTCACGTGGCCCATGCGCGTTTTGTTGGGGGTAGCTACGCTTTGGGCATCAAGATGTAAGTGAAAAGGGAAAAAGGATGAATGTTTATATTTGCCAGGGAGAACACGTGGATGTTGAGCAGTGGGTTGGAAGGACCCTGCAATGTGTGCTGGCCGCAGCCCCAGCAGGAGGAGAGATGCCCTGGCTCCACAGGGGATGAGTTACGTTCTCCGGGGTTTGTCTGCATGAGGCGGTTCATACTCTGTGCCAGGTGGAGACATCCCACCGGTACTGGAGACCTGGGCTCTGCTGGGATGGGAGAGCCCTCTGTGCTGCAGGCTGGGCAGCCGTGCCCGGGCAGGGGCTGGTGGAGGTGTGCGGGAGGATGAGAGGGAGGGGGTAAACTTGGGAGAGGAGGGGGAAAACCAAAGTTAAATGATCGGAGTTAAAAGTGGTCAGGCAAATCAGGATTTCTCACCTCAGGAATTTTGATCGTGTAAGTTGCGAAGGAGAGCTGAGTAGAAAATAAATCCTTGACAAATGCGTGTAAGGCAAGCAGGTCCTCAACTCTTTTGCTATTTTGATAACCTCTTAATTGATCAAGCGCCAGAGATCCCTGTGGGGCGTACCTGGTGACACTGGCAGTGGTTACGCAGTCCTGGAGAGCTATAACTGACACTATGAGAGATCGGCTCTAATAATTAATAATGGATGCAGCCAACAGCCTGTGAGTTCCTACGGGGATTAGGAACTCTGTTGATTAACAAAGAGGAGTCTCTGGAGGAAGCAGCCTTAATTACAAAAGCTTTCTTTCAATTCTGGCATGACGTACAGCTGGAGAGAGGGTCAGCGGCTTTTAACTGTGGCGGGGGCTTAAAACAATGTGCTAGCTTGCTATGTGTTTTCGCAGAACTGTTAAAGCTGGTACTTAAATCCCTAAAAAAGAAAATAAAATCTGTTTTTGTTTTCTTTGAAAAACAAAGAATTGTTTGCATAAAGCAGATAGCGGGGGTAAGTTCCATAATATGCTCATTACCTTATTTCCTACCAGTATATGCAACCTGATTTACAAACACTGGAAAAGGTTAGCAAATGAACCACGTGAAAATTGTGAGTTAGATATGGCACAGAGACAGGTTATTGGCCTTTTTTTCAGGCTACGGACAATAACGTTTAGATTTCTCTGTGGTTTGCTAAGACCATAAATCAAGTGGTAGGAATGAGACAAGAATATCCAATTGAAAGAAAAAGCAGCTTGTATTGAGGGCAAAAGGAATGCTGAGCTGTTGAGGACCGGTCAGGTGGGACCGTGCTGCATAAAGACGGCTAAACCTGTCCGGTAGGACTGAGTTTTGAATTACGAAGGAATTTTAGAGCCTGGCTGTCGCTGGTGGAGCTCTTCCCATACTCTGGGGTTAATCACTACAGTTGTACTGCCCGCACAGGATTGATCTTGGCCAATTTACGAATCTTCTGTACGCTGTAAAACTTAAATGATGTGCTGAGACTTAATTTGTAAATACTTTGTTGACTTTGTCATCAAATGGCAGATGCTGTAGGATGGCTGAGTGTTACTGCTGATAAATGTTTGTTTCAAATGAGAGGTTATTTACACCCTGTCCTGTTCATTTCTTCCCTCTTTTCTCCCCACTTCACAGTCCCTGTTCACTGACTCTGTTCTGTTAGTGGTTCTGTTACATTTTGTGTCTCTTGCCACTTCCAGTTCCCGTGCATAATTTTGTTGTAAGAGTTGGGTTTAGTTTGTACTCGTCCATTATGTTGAGTTTTTTAAAAATTATCTGTAAAGGAGGGCGAATATATTCTCTTGGGAGAATTACAAGAGCGATCTGTGTGTTTAGGTAACATGAAAAACGAAATTATTTTAGTCTTTTCACTGCTTGAGGAACGTCGAAGGTCCCAAGCTTGTTTCAGCACTACCAGGAGTGACACTGTTCTCTGATGATCCGTTGTCTACTGGACCGTGCCAGCTACCTGAACAAAAGCATCACTTTTAGGAGATACAGCTCGCTCTTCCTCTGGTCTATAGAGGACTGAGCAGGGTAGCAGTGCTCATTTAGCAGAAACAATTAGCATAAAGCTGTATCTGATTGCAGGTTTTTTCCACAGCAAAATGAAATCCAGAAGATACAGATGGAGCCTCGGCTGGGTTCCCAGGAAATTCTGTGGCTGTTCCTGTATTGAGGGTGAACTGACAACATAAAAAACGAGGGAGTTCGCCTGGGTTTCTCATACACCTATCTTCTCTTTTGAATCTCACTTGGCCAGCCTGTTTTGCCAGGAGTTTCAAATAAAAACTGAAACCAACTAGCTTACCTTGCTGTTTGTGGAACAAGGAAACAGAGAATTAGGACAGCAAATCTTCTCCTAAAGTTGTAGGTAGAGTTCTTAGCAGAGATCAGGGAGAGATGGCTGTATTGTCATCCAAAGGATAATAAATGGCTAGAGGAACCGCTAGATAAAATGCCTATACAACCGAGACCTGCAGGATATTCCTGGGAGAGCATCCCACAATTTTTAATGTGTGGTTTTTTTTTTTTTTTGGTAGTGTTAGTAAAGTATTGCTTGGGTTTTAAAAACCTCTCTTAAAATTTCAGTAATGTTTTGGATTATGCAGCATTCCTCTGCACCCAAGGTGGACATTAATCAGCGCTACTGAATAAGCTGCTGAGACTTACTGCTTAATTAGAACATATGCAAACCTATTTGTCATAGTTGGCAGAGGCATGTAGACCAAGCTTAAAATTGTAAAAATGCCTAGGTTCGACTCTTCTGAGCTGCACACAGCTGTTCTTTCTCTTCCCTGCTGCATTTTTTCAATAGTTTAACTTGTTTAGACCAAGGCAATAGTTGGGAATTTTCTCTCCCTGGATATAGCCATGCCATGCTCTCCGCTCACTGTCCGTCTCTGCCTTGCTCGTGGTAGGCTGTGCTGCTCAGCAGGTCAGAGGACTTGGTCCATGATCGTGCATCATCGAACCCTTTGCGTGCGTTTGCACCTCTTGTATTAGCAACTCTTGAGCGTGGAGATATGCGCAATACCTTCAGTTTTGTCTCCTGGTCTAACAGTGTGTGGCGGTATTTCGGGTGGTTGTGTAAAGTTTCAGGAGGCAACTTGTGTGTTACAGTCCATCTTCTTGGTGCACCCCTTGGCATGCCGGCATTTGAGCAGATGTTGTAACCCAGGCTGTTAAAGCCAGGGGATTGAGCGGAGGGAGGCGCTGGAGACAGTGTCTTTACCACAGGACTTTAGTAAATAGTGAGCATTAGCTAAATTGAGTTGACTTAATAAAATCTTGATGCATTCCAGCAAGATTGTGAATTCATTAAGACCACAGCTGGACAATCTGTTCCCCTCTGCTCTGCCATGACTAGTTTATAGCCATTGAAGAGAGCTGTCATTTACTTTTTCTGTTTAATTACTGCAAAGCTGTTCCCCTCCCCCGCAATTTTTTTTTTTTTTCCCTGGCAGAGCTAGGCTCTGGGGAAATTAAACAGCAAATTACTATGTTTGCTCACTCTGTTATACCATAACAGATACTTGAAGGTAGGTTGATGTGTTTGTGTGATTGGCTTCCACAGCAGCAGCCTCTGCTGCAGCAGGGCTGTCAAAACCTCTCAAATCCAGAAACGCACACACAGTGTTAATCCTCTGTTTACCTAAGGCAAGACTAAACACAAACATGGGGCACAGCTTGTATTGTGTATTTTACGTTTGAAAACCACTGATAAGAAGTGAGAAACCAGGGCAGGCAGCACTTGGGTTGTTCGGGGTATGGCAGAGTTACCAAGGCCTGCCCTGGTGTTTTGTGGTGCGGAGAGTTGGGTGAGCTGCAGAAAAACAGGGGTGAGAGCAGTGGGAGTGGTAAGAGAAAGGTGCCGCGTGGTAAGAGAAAGGTGCCGCGTGCTCAGGAAGTCATCTTATAAATACAGACGGCCTGTGATGGGCTGGGGAGGATGCAGGCGCTGGGCACTTGGAGTCTCTTGTGGCAGCTCAGCCTCCGGAGCTGAACTGCAGAGAAAGTCTCGCTGCCGCTCCATCCTGCGGGAGGGGGCCTGAACTATTTCTTTCTCTTTACAAATAATCCCTAGAGCAGAGCTAAAAGGAGATGAAGCGTGACTTTTTTTTCCTATGTACCTACAAGATGGGGTGAAATGGCCTTGGCAGAAAAAGGGAAGAGATTTGAGGAGCTGTGAGCTGCAGATGTATTTCAGAATTGGTGAAAGCTGAGCCGTGGTTTTCAGTGAAGACGACATCCCCTCTGTCTTGTGGAACTTCAGTAATGGGAAAGTAGATGTTCTGGAGGAAAGGTGGCATTAAAAGCCTGAATAATGCTTCTCATTTTGCTTTATATGCGTTTGATAAATTGCTTGGGACAGTTATTCAGATGTTAATGTAGAAAAATGGAGTTGTGTTTGCAGAAAAGAGAGGTGGCGTTATATCAAGGGGAGGTGAGGCTCTTACCATGAGCAACGAAGGAGATTGGGAGAGAAATGAATCTTCTCCCCATGCTGATGGAAAAAGCTTTTCCTTGATGGGTTTGATCTGGGAGGGGGCTAATAGCGTCTCTTTTGGATGTGACACAGTACGGGAATTAGAGCTGCTCATTTGAGGGGTGGTGTTGGAGTAGACTTGTGGGTCGCTCTATTGGGACTGTCTTTCTAATATTGGTTTTATTGGTAATTGATACAAATGGACAACTGTGCCAGCGGCATCGGTAGCTGGGGGTCTGGGAGATGAGGTGGATTTGAGGGAGGCAGCCCATTAACAGTTCTGGAGAAAGAAGCAGTGACTTGGGCATGGAAACCCTTCCTGATGGACAGTTGCCTTAAAGTACGGACTATATTGCCGCCGAACATCTGGAACGTTAGGACTGCTCTGATTCATTTGGGGGGGAGCTTTGCTGAAGAATGGTTTTGTGTGTGCTATGAGGGATGGCTTCATTCAACACTCGTGTTTCTCGTTTGCATATGCGTTATGGGACATCCGGTATGTGCAGCCGTATAAAATCTTGCTACTTGACATCCAAAGTCGTGATAAGCTGAATGTAAATCAGCTTATCATGCGTCGCTGAAGTTTACATTTCGTTGTGAGGCTTTGCAGTGGTTGTTAATGCCAGCTTTATCGGTGGTCCCAGAGCTTGGTTAAGCAGGAACATGTTATTGGGCGCAGGGAAGAGGGGAGGGTGACAGAAGCAGGTGGACAGTGCTTATTGCAAAAGGAGATGGTCCCCTCCTAATGTCAGGTGGTCTCTGCACTTCGGGCCACTGAGCTGGAGTAGAGAGTGGTGAACACGGTCACTGTTTCAAGCAGCAAGTTCAGCCCTGCCTGAACTTGGCTTGCAAACCTTGAGTTTCCCTTCCACCATCAGCCAGAGACCTCACCGCAGGCAGTAGTTGCTTCAGGGGTCTCACCCCTTCCTTAATTTGTCTCTGCAATTTGGAAATAAGGGGAATGTCGCTCTTACGTTGAACGAGCATCGTGATGCAATGAAGAATGATTCAGTCTGCTTTATCTTACGCGATTTTAGTGTGTGTGTTGCTAGCAATAGCCAGTTCCTGGCACAAAAAGCTTCAAAGGAGACATGGGATGTATTTGCAGGTTGTTAGGTTAGGGCTGTTCCCCCGGGTGTAGACCTGCTACCCAGAAAATCAGACTCGGAGCAGGTGCTGTCAGCCCTCCCCCAGCAAACTGGCACCCGAGAGCCCGGGTCCCTCATGCTGTTCCCAATTACCGTACGGGGATGTAGGATGTGTCGACCGCGAGACCTTGCGGTGAGGTGAGATCGCCAGGAACAAGATGATCATTACAGGCCATTCATGTCAGCAGCGTTTATGCTTTTCTGTTTGCTTGCAAGCAAAACCAGCAGCTAATTTGCAAGGCTGCCTTTTGTAAAAGGGCCCTTTGATCAATGCTTGCCTGTGTTAATGTTTCAGTAGGCTATTGATTTCTGCAGCAGCTTTTGTTCCCTGAATTTATGTGCGATGGGTTTCGGCAGCGCGCACTATGCATGTTTGATTAAAGTTCATTTGACTTCACTCGCAGGGAAGCTGGAAGCTGTTTTTACTCGCTGTTTGTAGAACCAAAGCTTTCCTGATTTACTCCTTTGTGCTCAAGCTTCTGCCACCCGTGCAGTCACCACTGTGTGCTGTTTCTAATCCTTCCTCACCCCAGTCCAGCATTTAATCCCGTAGGTAGCAAATACAATATTAGATAGCCAGGCAGCTAATAAGATCTGGCATGGAATTTTTTGGTGTAGTACATGTCTAACCTTGTGTCTGTATGGACCATTAACATTCTCGGGGTGCGCTTCCGCTCTGACGTTTATTTCTCCGCCTTTGTCAGAAGGTTGAGTCATGTACTGAGTCATGTAGCTGTGCAGTCTGACGGTGAATTTGAAGTGCAGACTGTTATCTAGTCCTTTCATATATCCAGATTTCATAGATGGGGTAAAATAAACTTCTGCTTCATCTTTATCTGCGTGTGGTTGTGACTGCAGTGCTGGGAGGGTCTCAGGAAGAAAAGCTTTAGCATCATGAAGTTAGTATTTTTTGTAAATATACACCATTTATTTTTTTTTTTTAAGTTTGGTTTATGATGTAGTGAAGGTGTTAAACTTCCCTTGGGACCTGATGGGTTTGCGATGCGTAGATAGAGCTCAAATAGGTTCTCATTTCCTATTTTATGATGGGAGGCAAACAGATTGGTTTGCACTCTGCTGTTGCCGTATGTCAGAGGACACATTAATTCACTGACATAAAGACGAGGGATTTACTGACTCGCTTCTTGGTGCCGACACCTCAGATTTGATATAAATGAATTTATAGGTAAAATGTGGCTGGTTTCATTTGCAAGAGATTTTCTACCTCTGAAAAGCATGGCATGTGCTTTTCTGCAGAGCTTCGTCTGCCTGCTGGCACGGGGCACGTCCTGGGTTTGACAAACAGTTGTGCTGGATGGACTTTGAGCCCACTTAATGGACTCGGAGTAAAATGGTATTTCTAAAGCAAACACAGGCTGTTGAACACGCAGCAGCAGAGCAGGGTGCTGGCTGTCAGAACTCTGATGTAGCCTGAATGCTCAGCGCCAGCCTGCACTCATTTTAGTTTTAGATTCTTTTCAGGAAAGAGATAGGTATCTATTTTTAATTTATTTTTTTTTTTTTTTAGTATGGCTTTTGTCCTTCAGATTCAACAGTTGCGGGTAACGATTAATTTTGCCCGCTTAATCCTTCCTCCTCCTAATTCAGTATCACTCTGAATACAGTTTGGTGTGATTATTGTTGAGGTCTGTGGTGGAGATCAGTAGCAGCAATCCCAGTCTGCAGCAGCGCAGATCAGAAATGCATCTCTTCTGTCTGTCGCCAGAAATCAAAGTTGTGGTTTGGTTCTTTTTCTGGTGTTTCTATATTTAAATTATGCATCGGTAAAATTCTTCCGTGTCTTACATGTCAGCAGTTAGTGTCTAGAACAACATCCTCCTTTTGTCTTTCCAGTGTTTCGGTGGTACAGATGTTAGTTGTGGCTGTAATTGCTTGTTGAGGCCCTTGGGAGAGTTTGGATTAAGGGTGTGTCTTTATTAGCCTTAATTTGAGTGATCTGCCCCCAGTACAGGCTGCAGGATTTCCCCCCAGAGGGAGCAGGCCGAGGTTATGTTATTTGATCACATAAAATGCAGTTCAAAGAAGCCCTTTTTGTGGGCAATTCAGGTATGTTTGTTCTGATGTTGATTTTTCAAGAGGCTGGTTAGAACTTCTCCGTTTTTCTCTTGCGACTTGAAAGAAACAACACCTTTTACCTTAGAGGCAGACAAAGTCGCCAGGAAATGATGGGGTTTCAAAGTAAGAGAAAAGAGATTAAAACCTCATGCTGTTCTTTAGTTCGGCATTACGTCCGCTAGTTTGAATGGCAGCTGCTCCGGTGTTTGAATGTAAGCCAGATTCGTGATGCTGTGAAATTATCACTCATTCTCTAGGTGTGCTTTTTTAACTGCTTAATTAATTTAGATGTGGGCATACATATTCAAATTAAAACGTGATTTACTGTAGTAGGGTTGAATTACGGTTATAGACGTCTTGTTGACACGTCTTGTTGAACACGTTTTTATTCTAACTTTCAGCTTCTTAAACAGGCATATTGAAAAATACGCAGAATGTAGTTTGACAAAATGGCAGTGTCTGTTTGAATCCATCCCTGTTCTTTCAGTAAACACCAGAGACTTTTTAGCAGTTATCAGTTATTTGTTCTGACAACTCACTGAAAGGTAGTACCTGTCCGGACGCAGTGTCTCCGGAGGCGTCGAGAGGATGCTGACGGCAGGGCAGGGGCACTCGCTTCTGCGTGGCTGAGAGCAGCAGTGCCAGCAGCGTGCAGGTGGAGGCTGGATACGAACTGCCTGACCTCTTCTCTTCTAGGAGAGGAGTGAGAAGGCATTTATTTATTCCTGTTCCTCCCCTGCAAAAAGCAAACAAAAACTAATGAGGATTTTTTTTTCCTGTCTTTTGTCTGGCTGAAAAATCGTGGAGCTTCCTACAAAAATACATGTGCACGCATAGAGAGAGCAAAGGGGAGGAAAAAAGCTGACAAGTCAGATTTGCATGCCCCTCTAACATACTCCTTCTGTATTTGCAGGGAGAACTAATCACCTTCTATTACTATTGGAAGAAAACCCCTGAAGCAGCAAGTTCTCGAGCCCACCGTAGGCATCGAAGACAGGCTGTGTTTCGGAGAATTAAAACTCGAACTGCTTCCACTCCAGTCAACACTCCCTCCAGGCCCCCCTCCAGTGAATTCTGTAAGTGGAAGCTAAAAGCAATGCATTTATCTTTGTTTAGATGCAGGGAGCGACAGAAATGTAATGGTGCTGTACCTTCAAGCGAATGAAGCAGGGAAATGGAGTTCAGGCAGTTGCCCTCTCCTGTTCCTTTACCATTATGCTGGAATGCGGTAGGCGTCTTTGATCACCAAGTGCTTTGTGCAGTTCTTAAACATAAAAGCATCCTGTAAGGATGGAAACATTGCCCTGGTACTGAATTTTCCTGCTCTTTTCTGGGTTTTGTGTTGTATTTTCTCCAGGCTTATTACAGTAATGGGAATTAGAAAAGGCAAAAAGAAGTGCCAATGCAAAAACTTCCATCCCTCTGGAAGGACGTCCCTTTCGTCCTTACTTGGTGACCCATACCTTCTGCTTGATCTCACTCCGCTGCAGCCAGCACTGTTGTATCTTAATGCATCTTGGAAGAACTTTGGCCATGACTGAAGCACAAGTGTCTAAACAAAAAAAAAATTACCCAAACCAGGGAAATGTACTACATTCCAAAGGGTTTTGATTAGTCATGTCCATATGGATATATAAACTTCTATCCTTATGTAAAAGGCTTATGTTACCTTGTGAGATTTAAGTCTTTCTGTGGACTAAACCCAGCACGTTTCACGTGCCTTCTAAAGAAAAGGGACTATGTAGAAGGCAGAAATTGTCAGAATCTTAGTAACATGGGGGAGGTAGAGGATGTGGTGAGCAGGTAGGATGGAGAATTCTGGAGAGGGTATTAGTGAGGTGGTAAGAAACGGCTATTAGCTCCTCCTTGCTGAAATTGATAGGCTTTATTGCTGATTTCTGTGTGCACAAGGATTGAGGATCTTGACTCTACAGCTTAATCCAAGGTACTCAGCACTTCAGAGCGCGTGTGGCTGGCAGGAGCCATCCGTGTGGATCCGACTGCAGGATGAGAATAAAAATCAATTCAGTAAAAGAAAGCAAGTTCTAGCTTGGTGTCAATTTTGCAGTCAGGGTTTAAACACCTGCAAGAATTAATGTAGAAATTATGGGAGTGCTAGCAGCTACTGTTATTAAATGGGACCTTGTGTTAATTTGAAGGGTAGTGAGTTGATGACAGACGCTAATGGCAAGTACTGTAGAATCCCTCCCTCTCTATAACCTGCATGTATTACAAAATATCCTCTTGGAACCTTCAGAAAAACAGTATTCTTGCATCAAGGACTTGTTTTCTAATTAAAGATATGAACAAAAGAAGCCACCGGGCATTCTGCTTATGACAAATTACAGACCTGTTATGTTGTGAATTTATAGTGGTGGCGCTAGAAAAGCGCAGTACTCCCAATAAGAAAGGATTTACCTCTGAGTTGTTTTAGAAGATGAGGTAAGATACAGTTTTTGTGATCTGCGGATTTCCAGTGGTTTAGATGGTGCTTTTTAGCTCACAGGCTTGTAATCAGCTAATTTGCTATATACTGCTTGCCACAAAGGAAAAATGACCCTTTCTGTATTCTCCACATCTTCAAAATGTGACATTTTTGAAATGTAAGTTTGCCACGGGTTAAAGCTCTCTTAAGGTGGCTTGCAGTAAGGATTGGAAAGTAGGTAGTAACCTTGTAGTACCTCTCACCCAAAAGAATCACATGTTTTGCAAACAGGTATGTTATATGTAAGCATTGTGTCTTCCACCCACAAAACACATCTGGCTCTTGGGTTAAATGTAGCCGCTGTCTAACAGCATAACAGCAGCTCCCATCTGGTTTAGAAGATGAAGTCTAGAAACAAAAACCAGAAAAGCCACCACAGTTACCTGTCCGTGGAATCTAGTGAAGTAGGATTTTGGTATAGGATATTTGATTTTAAATTTGACCAGGTTCTAGAGATAAACCTCCTTTCTCTTGAAAATTGTGCTTGTGGAACACAGCCTCTCTAACTAAGCACAAGTCTAAGCACAAACAGTATTTGAAAGACAACTTAATTGGAAAACTACCGTCTGCTGAATCAAAAGTTCTGTGGATTGTGTCACTTGGCGCGTTCCTGGAATCCTCCTTTAATCTGTAGGCTGATGAGGTCTGGCCTTGCTTAGTTTGCAAAATCGGAAATAATGGCCATCCAAGGCAAGGTGGGTTGTAGGAAGTCACAAAACTTATGCGAGAACTCTTATTATCAATGGTTATTTTAGCCAAGCAGGAGGAAATAGAAAATCCTGCTGAGTTTTTTCTTTTCCATTTTCCTCTTCTTCCCTTGTTCTGTACTTATTCAGTGGACTTGAGCTCGGCCAGTGAAGATGACTTTGACAGCGAGGACAGTGAACAGGAACTGAAGGGCTACGCCTGTCGTCACTGCTTCACAACCAGTACGCACCTGATCCCTTGCCGTATTTCTCTCCTTTCTGCTGCTGCCGATTTAAGCGGGTTCATTCAAGCAAGAGCAGTTCGTGTGCATGTACGGCTGTTCAGAAAAATGTGGGGTTGAGTCAGCTGAAATACACAGCATTGCTAGCAGAGTTAATCGTGCTTTGCCATTGCAAATTAATATTGCAGCGGCAAAGGAGAATCCTGAGAGATAGACATTTATACAGGAAAAAAAAAAATCTACATAATCCGTAATCTATGTAACCAATTTGTGATAGAGCAAATCAATATTGGACTGTGACTGTCAGACACACAAAACTTCCTTATGCTGCACCAAATCTCTTCTGCAGCAGCCCCGTTCCTGAAGGTATTCCTGAAGGTTGTCTGATATTCGGGCATATGCACGGCATGGAAGTGTGAGCCCCAAAATAGGGAAGGGACGGAAATGAGAAGTTCGTAGCTCACTTCACTTTAAGAAACCACAGCTTCGGAAAATAATAGCTGCCTGTTAGCTCCCAGGTAGAGCAAATAAGGCTTCTCTCTTTGTTTTCAAAGCTGTAGTTGTGTAAGTAAACAAATAGTTTGTAAATTGAGTACTGAAGATGTGCACTGGAACACAGACTAAGCCTGGAAGAGGACAAAGTTTTCCAGAAATTTCTCCAACTTTATTGCCCGTAGAAAAGCAGCTACTTTTCTAGTTGTTGAGTGCTTTTTTTAACAATGCATGTGTTTGTGCTGAGTATCTGGTACACTGTGTATTTCTAAGCTGTTGCTTTTCCTGCCCCAAGCCTCCAAGGACTGGCACCACGGCGGTCGAGAGAACATTTTATTGTGCACTGATTGTCGCATTCACTTCAAAAAATACGGAGAGCTGCCACCCATTGAGAAGCCTGTAGACCCTCCACCCTTTATGTTTAAGCCTGTCAAAGAGGAAGATGATGGACTTAGTGGAAAGCATAGCATGAGGACAAGGCGGAGTCGAGGCTCGGTAGGCTTAACGCTCTTGCATTGCAGCTTCTTCTGTAAAGATCTGGTGTTGTCTGGAAAAAGGTAGTCAAACTTCGAAAATGATGCTTTTTCCATCTTGCTTGTTTGCCATGGTACGTTCCTGCTGCTGCATTACTCTGTGCAAGTGTGACAGTTACGAAGGTTGAAGCTTTCTTTGGAAAAGGAGCTGAAACATCTCTTCTGCAAGTTCTAGTACAACTTGTAATTTCCATGTTTTTAATGACTGGCAATGGACTGTCGTCATAAAGGGGCATTTGACCAGTGTATCATTACAGATTTTGTACTAGTATATATCTTTCTTTCAGCTGGATCTGTCAGAGGTAAGCCCTTGGGCTTGTTTTAAAGGAAGAGTTCTAAAAAAGTTACTGTTATTTATGTGGTCTCCTTGTATTACTGGAGTTAAAACCTCTTCCCTGCAGAAAAGTGTAGTTTGCTCCCACGGTCAGTGTGCCCTGTCACAGAGTTTTTACTCAGGGTGAGATGCCGGGAGCCTGACTGTGTGCACAAGTGACTTCTGAGAACTCTGACAGCAGCTCGAGTTAATTTGGTGTTTGCTTTGGGTTTTGGCTGATAGAAAGCAGCAGATATATTTCTTTTCCTTGCCCTCTCTTCTCTGTCTTTTTGATCATGGTGATATGACCATTGCTTCTAAAAATCTTGTGAGGCTACGCTGTCAGGGAAGATTGGCATTGTTGGTTTTATGGTAGCCAGTCATCCAAAGAACCTGCCAAACTGGGAGGGAAACAGCATCAGTTACTGAAATTACTGTGGTTCCTTATTGCATAGCAGGAGCACATTGAAACTGTGGTTTTAGAAACTGGTCTTGACTGCTTGAATGCCAACAGATAGACTATTTTTTTTAGTGGTCCTCGCCTACCTCATTCGCTGTGTGTGTATGCATGCTTGCCAACGTGCGTGCATGCGTTTTACGAAGAAAATTTAGCATGCAAACAGCAGCAGCTTTGGAACATCTTTCTAATCTTGTCATTTCTAGCAGATGCTACTAAATAAAATAATCAGCACTTAATGTTTTTTGAGCAGACAAATTAAGGATTTGTCTCCTTTTAAGTCCAGATGAGCTTTCAAGGAAAAATTGTAACAATGTCAAATGCTCTTGGGTTTTCGTTTTTCAAGCTCTTAGGCATAGATGGAGCACTCCTGCTCTGCTGTAAGGCAGAAAAAAGTAAAGAGGTTGTACAAATGCTGACTTTGATACACTTTTGTTTCTGTTAAACAAATAGATGTCTACACTACGTAGTGGTCGTAAAAAGCAGCCCGCCAGCCCTGATGGTAGAGCCTCACCCATTAATGAAGACATCCGTTCCAGTGGCCGCAACTCTCCTAGCGCTGCCAGCACCTCCAGTAATGACAGCAAAGCAGATTCAGTGAAGAAGTCTACCAAGGTAAAATTTTCCCATTCTTCTTTAGTGTTAGGACTGGACACCCGAGGCCGTTAAAGTATCCCCATGTAACCTTACTGCTCTTATGATAAATTAATCCTTCAATTTCGGATGCAAATGCAAGCATTAGGCTCGTGGAAGTAATACAGCTCAGAAATGCTGTATTTGAGACAAGTAGACAGTTCTGAGGATTTTTTTTAAGCAGTACTTAATCTTTGCTTACAAAGGAATATGAATATGTAGTAACTGAGACTACTTCTGTTTCTGTTTTTCTGTATGTATATTTGCTTGATTTTTCAGAGCAAGCTGAGAGTTTAGTCTGTTTAAATGAGTAAGTGCCTTTCCAAGAGAGTACTGAAGAAACAAAGCCAGATGAAGTGGGAAGGCTTGTCATTAAGCAGTGTAAATTGAAAAGTAGCAAGTTAAAAATAAATATTTATCTTAAAAAAAAAAAAAGAAGTCAAACCAGAAGTATGGAGCAAGTTTTCATGTGATATAACTGAGAACTTAGCAAAATTTGAAGTTAGGGAAGGTAATTATGTGATGTATAAAGCTGTCCCAGTCCATGAAAGAAGGTAGTAATATTGCAATAGCCACTCACTGTTAGCCCTATATTTGAGAGGGTATTTGAGAGGATATCAGAGTATCAGGAATAAAGCAAGACTTTCACGTAGTAGAAAGAGGCTTATGCCGTGCCTGTCTACTGCAGAAATTCTTGCTCCATCCTCTGTTAACAACTGGTGTTGGTCTCCATTAGAAGAGTATCCTGGGCCAGTTGATCTGGTGTGAGTTCCGGATGGACTTGATTCTGCACAGCTGAAGACAACTGCTTTGTTTGAAATAATCCTTCACTTTCAAGGCTCAAAACCACATCTGCCTGATGATGAATGCTTTACTTGGCAATCCTTTTTCCTACTAGCTTGTGTCAGAAGTGTGTGCAGGGCTTGTGTGCAAACTTGGCTTTCTGTCTGCAGCAGTAAAATTGTTTGGGGTTCTGTCTTAAATTTGCCCTCCAGAGGGAGTGGCTGGAGCATTACGTAGGTGCAGGTCTTCTGGGAGCTGCTCCTGGCAGGTGGTGAATAAAGCAGCAGCTCCAGAACACGTTTCTCTGCAACCTGTAGTTCAACAGAGGGGCAGATGTGAGTGGGATTATTGTTAAATACTGACTACCTCAACTTCTGATCAGTTCTCCTGCTACACAGGAACTCTTCTTGTTCATTTGTATAAAATATGGTAGCGCTGGCATATGCTCAATTTACTTTTGCATTTATATCACTGGTAACTGTTGTGTTCTGCTTCATTTGTGGCAGAAGATAAAAGAAGAGGTATCTTCTCCTCTCAAGAACTCCAAGAGGCAGCGGGAAAAGGCGGCTTCTGACACAGAGGAACCTGACAGGTCCAATGCCAAAAAATCCAAAACTCAAGTGAGTCCCACAGAGGAATATTTTCACTTAAGGGAATAGTTTGAGCGTGGGAGGGGGTGCAAACCCGGTAACAAACCGAAAACATGAAATCAATTTAAGCCACAGCAAATTGTAACTTAATCCACGGCTGGAAAGCAACCCATATTATAACGTGTTCCTTCTGTTGAAAACCAGTGGAATTATATAGTGTAAGTCTAGAAGTCTTTTTTTTTTGTTGTTGTTTTAATATCTGTTACCAAACAAATAGGAGTATACTTGGATTATTTTCCACTCCCCTTCTCCCCAATTTTTTTGTAATTGAAATTTGTTTTTTCCTGCTCTGTGGTAAGTTAGAAGACCACCACTGAAGTTCTCTTAATTTAATGGTATCAAAGCTCAATTTAAATACTTTCAGGATGTCTTTCCAGCTCCGTGTACCTGACCAGGTTCACTCTGTGCACAGGATTTGGGAATTTCGGCACTGAGCTTTCCATATTGCAGAACCACAGAACGATTGAGGTTGGGAGGGACCTAGGGGTCATCTAGTTCACCCCCTCTGCTCAAGCAGGGCCACCTAGGGCTGACTGCCCAGAACCATGTCCAGATGGCTTTTGAGTATCCTCCAAAGATGGGAGAGTCCATAGCCTCTCTGAGTGACCTGTTCCATTGCTTACTCACCCTCGTAGTGAAAAAGCATTCACTTTGGAAGTGAGCCAGAACCTTATGTATGTCAATTTGCGCCCATTGCCACTGGCTCCGTGGTCTTTGCACCCTCCTTTTGCTGTTTTAAGCCCTGTGAGGTTCAAAGGGTGGTACTCGCACTTGCGTTTGCACAGCATGTGTAACAGGTTGCATCCTGTGGCATGCTGGTAATGTTCTTTGTGCAGTTTTCTCATGCACGGTGGTTATTCTTCCCCCTCTCCCTGCAGGAGATCAGCAGGCCAAACTCTCCCTCAGAGGGCGAGGGCGAAGGTGAGAGCTCTGACAGCCGCAGCGTCAATGACGAAGGCAGCAGTGATCCCAAGGACATTGACCAGGATAACCGGAGCACGTCACCCAGCATCCCTAGCCCTCAAGACAATGAGAGTGACTCGGATTCATCTGCTCAACAGCAAGTGCTGCAGGCGCAGCCCCAAGTGCTTCAGGCACAGAGCGGTTCTGGCCAGGCTCCTCCTCCCACGCCACCTATATCAGCCCAGTTACCGGCATCGCTGCCAGCAGTGTCGAGTGCAGCTGCAGCTCCGCCACAGGTCTCGCCATCGGCATCCCAGCCCCCTAGCCAGCCCCAGGCCCCTGCGCCGCCGCCTCCTCACTCGCACATACAGCAGGCCCCTGCATTGCACCCGCAGAGGCTCCCGTCTCCTCACCCGCCCCTGCAGCCTTTGAGCGTGTCGCAGAGCCAGCCGACCCCTGCCTCTTCACAGCCCCACTCGCAGCCTCCGCTCCACAGTCAGGCCCAGCCGGCCCCTCACGGCCTGCAGGCTCAGCCCCTCCTTCCTCATCCTGTACCTTCCCAGCCATTTTCCCTCCCCACTCAGTCATCTCAGTCTCAGGTTCCCCTTCAGACACAAGCACCATCTCATTCTCACTCCGCTCTCCAGGTTCAGGTAGCGCAGCCTGTCCTGCCAACTGCAACCTCGCTGCAACAGGCTCAGCCTCCACGGGAGCAGCCCTTGCCCCCTGCGCCCATGGCCATGCCTCATATCAAACCTCCCCCTACTACCCCAATCCCTCAGCTCCCCACTGCTCCATCCCACAAGCACCCTCCTCATCTCTCTGGCCCTTCTCCATTCTCAATGAACTCCAACTTGCCTCCACCACCTGCTTTAAAACCTCTGAGCTCCCTCTCAACTCATCATCCTCCATCTGCACACCCTCCTCCACTGCAGCTGATGCCTCAAAGCCAGCCACTGCAGTCTTCGCAAGCCCAGCCTCCTGTACTGACGCAGAGTCAGAGCCTTCCCCCGCCTGCCAATCACCCCCCATCTGGACTCCATCAGGTATCCTCCCAGCCCCCCTTTTCTCAGCATCCGTTTGTCCCAGGAGGCCCACCTTCCATCACCCCTCCTTCTTGCCCCTCCACTTCCACGCCACCCACTGTGCCTGGCATCCCACTTCAGACTTCCATCTCCACATCAGCGGCTTCTAGTGGAAACGTGCCAGTGGTGACAGCCTGCACGCTACCACCTATTCAGATCAAAGAAGAAGTCCCAGATGAAGCTGAGGAACCAGAAAGCCCTCCCCCTCCACCCAGAAGTCCATCACCAGAACCTACTGTGGTGGATACACCAAGTCATGCTAGTCAGTCCGCCAGGTATGGAGGTTGCCAGCAGTGCTTCCTTAATGTGCTTTGTTTTTCTGTGTAGCAGGGGTACTCCCAAAAGCCGAGAAATGAGCTCCTGTGGGAGCTGAGTGTATTTCACATGTGCATCTTGTCGGCCTCTCTTTCTAGCATGATTTTGCTCTGTTTTTCTGAAAAGGTTCTGTTTCAGCCAGCATATTCAGACAGGGCATTACAGTTTGTAATTGTGAGAGGGGTTTTATACTCCGCTTGTCTGAGGAGTAATGTAATACAATTAATTTTCTCATGGCTTTCAGGGAAGCTGGTAGTGCTGTTGCGTAAGTGTAGAGTAATACTTTTTTTTTTTTGACATACAGCTCTTAAATCCCAGACTCTTGCATCTTTCCCAGGGCTAAGCTCTTTCTGTTTTATTTCTTTCAGGTTCTATAAGCACCTGGACCGTGGCTACAATTCATGCTCAAGAGCAGACTTATACTTCATGCCTCTGGCAGGATCGAAACTGGCCAAGAAGAGAGAAGAGGCCATTGAAAAGGCCAAAAGAGAAGCAGAACAGAAAGCCAGAGAAGAGAGGGAAAGAGAAAAAGAAAAAGAGAAGGAAAGAGAGAGGGAGCGGGAGCGTGAAAGAGAAGCAGAAAGAGCTGCGGTAGGTTTATTTGTAGCTAAGAGCTGTTTAAGGGAGTTGGCGTGGTAGGATCTGACCTGGATGGTGACTACAGAATGCAAATCCCCAGAATCGCTTTAAGGCACGTGCAATCAGGTATTTGTGAATATGGCAGCCGTGTGTATTAAGTGAAAGCGAGCCAGTTGTGAGCACCTCCTGGCCTGCCTGTGACTTTCTTCTCTTTAAAGGAAATGGAGAGTTTCTACTCCTGGTCTGTTTCTGCTGTGCTGGAAGCCAACACAGCTGGGGATAACTAGGCCAAGTATTTATGTTTACTTGCAGTAGAAAAGCACTCTGCAGATAGAGTGAATGCCTTTGTGTGCCTTGTACTGCTGTGCAGGCACAAGAGTGCTGTCTGCTAGAAAAAGGGGATCTGAAGGCTTTTTAAATTTGAAGTAAACTTAAAGGCATGTAGCTCTCTTTTTATGTGGAGACCCAAACTCCAGCTGTGGTATAAAGACCCAACACAACTAACCCATTTTTCTGTGGCCTGTCGGAAAGGAATGATTACTTCTGGGCCCACAGAATTGGTATGTTGGTAATACATTATTGATGCTGAAAAAGAAGGTGCTAAAGTCATCCTATTCCATAGTGCATTTCAGAGATCTGAATCATAGCTATGTGTTTCTGTAGGATTATAAAAGTAAGGATATAGTATCTGTCCATTAAGGGATGTGTCATGTATGGGGACTTCACTTTATTTTGGGGATAGGGATCCTTGGGCAATTGTGTGGGTAAACTGTGCTTATTGCCCTCCCCAGAAGTGCTGTGCTGCCCCTGTGCAGGAGGGGAGAGCAGGATGCAAAGTCCTGATGCGAACGGAGTGGAATTTGTTGTGTTGCCCATCATGGAGATGAGTTTCCTTGGGTTTAGTAAAGTTTTAGGGTACAAGTGAGTGTGTAGAGGAGAGGAAGAACACGCCGCAAATAGGACTGATAGTCTGTGGTGACAGGTACTAGCCAGCTGTTGCCCATAGCTGTGACATGTACCAACTAGTTGAACTAAAATTCTCTTTCCCCATTCTGTGCAGCAGAAGGTATCCAGCTCCTCCCATGAAGGCCGTCTTGGAGAGTCTCAGCTCAGTGGGCCAGCACATATGAGACCTTCATTTGAACCTCCCCCGACAACCATTGCTGCTGTACCACCTTACATTGGTCCAGATACACCTGCTTTACGAACACTGAGTGAATATGCCCGTCCTCATGTCATGTCGCCAACAAACCGTAATCATCCGTTCTTTGTCCCCCTGAACCCCACTGATCCGCTTCTGGCCTACCACATGCCTGGCCTCTACAATGTGGATCCCACCATTCGGGAACGAGAGCTGCGAGAGCGGGAAATCCGGGAGCGAGAAATCCGGGAAAGGGAGTTGAGAGAGAGGATGAAACCTGGCTTTGAGGTGAAGCCCCCAGAGCTAGATGCACTTCACCCAGCTACTAACCCCATGGAGCATTTTGCCAGGCATGGTGCACTGACTATTCCCCCAACAGCAGGACCTCACCCATTTGCTTCCTTCCATCCGGGCTTGAACCCCCTTGAAAGAGAGAGACTTGCACTGGCAGGCCCACAGTTACGGCCTGAAATGAGCTACCCTGACAGACTGGCAGCAGAGAGAATACACGCTGAGCGGATGGCATCGCTGACAAACGACCCGTTGGCACGGCTCCAGATGTTCAACGTCACGCCTCACCATCACCAACATTCACACATACACTCGCATTTACACCTACATCAACAGGATCCCTTACATCAAGGTGAGCCCAGGGAAATGGGGTGGGCGGTTTCCTAGGGAGCCTCTCCCATGAGCTGTTAGCAGCAGTCTGCCCAAAACAGGCAGACTGTGACTCTCGAATTCAGCTAGCAAAATCCCTGTTTCCTTGTATACGATGTGACTTCTATGCTCTCTAAGGTTGCAATAACTGAAACGTAAGCGACTATTTTTTGGGAGGGTGGACCAATAACAGTGCTAAAGTAAATGATGGTAACAGTACAGCGATCTTCATTGAGACTACACACCATCACTGTAAAAGGTTTGCTGTTTTGTTTATTTAAAGCGCTGGAGTGCTAGAGCACCACCTTACAGTGGTGTCTGGTGTACGGGCGGAGACTCCAGTGAGCGAAGGGAGTTCACTCGGAGAGATGTTATGGAACTGGTAACACTGCTGATGGCCGTTACCTTATGAGTAAAGGAGCTGAAGTTGGTGTTTCCATATAGGAGCTGGAAAAAAAAAAAATTAGGAGATAAAAACTTCATCTCTTTAGCCGTTTGACATGCCGACCATTTGGTTTTACTTGAGCTGAAATTCTCTGTCAAGTCTCACTAAGAACCATTTAAATGTATGGGTTGGCATCTTCATAGCTGCAGTGTATTCTGTGTGGAATTTTTTTCTCCAAGTATTTAATAGTCTGAAAAATGAATTGATGTCTTGCTCATTTCTAAAGCGAGTGACGTGGTTACTCCTCTAGAAGTCTGGAACCTGAAGTTTGGAAGATGAGCCACTAAAATTTTTCTGATTTTCTTGTGGCAGACTGGAGAGATCATAGCAAGCAAGGCACCAGGTGCAGTAGCTGCTAAGTAAGGAAAAAAAAAAGTCTAAGTACTTAAAGTGCAGCTTCTGGTCCAGCTGGCTACAAATGTAGTGTTTGTGCAAGCAAATATAGCATACTTCGCCTTGGAGCAATGTGCATTAAATGTAGCTGGGGTGCCTGCTTTTTGGAGTTTGGAACGAATTTGAGTGCTGTGGCAGAAGCCAAGTTGTGTAACAAGGAAATCGGCAGGGTCCTGTGAGACTGTTAGGGGGCAAGGGATTACAGGTAGGAGATGATAGTGCTGAATATCAGCATCCTTGAAGCTGTCAGCGTGGACATTGGTTGAGACTGACTGCGCAGATATCAAACTGGTGCAATTTGAGGCAGGCTTGCATACCCCACTGATACGAGGACAAATTTGTCGTAGATCGTGTCTATACAGGGATTCTGTTGCCAGGTAAGTCACGTACCACTCTGTGCAGGTAAGTCTCGATACTCCCCAGTTATTTGTTGTGGACAAAAATACGGCTAGTACATTCTCACTCTGAGTGAGAGACTGGTGCAGACAAAGCCAAGTCAATTCGTTGTCAAGTCTCTGTTGCCTCTGTTTGAAAGTAATTTGGCTTTAATTTTGAATGCCAGGTTAAAATACAGTTAGAGGCTCTTGAGTGTCAGCTTCTGGCCTATCAAAGAGTATTGATGCTGAAGTGCTTCTGTGATAAATGTCACTACTGATCCTTCAATTTTATGTGTGTAGAGGGGAAATAGGAGAGAGTTTTTGGGAAAATTTTTCTAAATGTTGACCATCTTTGTTGTTTTTCCCTATTGCTTGGTGGATTTCTTTTTCTTGTAGAAATTGAAACCTTGGATTGTTGCTTTAGCAATTAAGACTGGTAAGCAGATGTCACTTGAAGATAGAAAAGTGGGTTTCAAACTGGATGGAGCTAAGCTCCTGGTAGTTACGTGCCAGTTAGGCCAAGTGCTGATCCAGCTCAAGTCTAACAGGGCTTCTGATCTCCCAACAGTGAGCGATGCTTCCCAAAGCAGTTGATTGCTTGCTTTCTTTTCCTTCTTTTTAAGGTTCAGCAGGACCTGTTCATCCACTGGTGGATCCTTTAGCAGCTGGACCCCATTTGGCACGTTTTCCCTACCCGCCTGGGACCATCCCCAACCCATTGCTCGGACAGCCACCTCATGAGCATGAAATGCTCCGACATCCAGTCTTTGGTGAGAGCATTTTATGGTCCTCTATGAAGGTTGTCCCTCGACCTAAACAGTCACCTTCTGGCTCTTAGCATTTCCTGGGAGGGGAATCGGTGCAGTTGAGCTGTAACTCGGGTTACAGCCAAAGGTTGGTTGGTTTGTTGGGTGTTTTTTTTTTTTTAAATATAAATAAAAGCTCTTCATAGGACAACTCTCTGTAGAGCTCATAGCAAACAAGTGTCTAAAAACGGGCAACTCTCTCTTAGGTACTCCTTATCCACGAGATCTGCCTGGTGCCATTCCACCTCCTATGTCAGCAGCCCACCAACTGCAGGCCATGCATGCCCAGTCAGCAGAGCTGCAGAGACTGGCAATGGAGCAGCAGTGGTTACACGGGCATCCTCACATGCATGGTGGTCATCTACCAAGTCAGGAAGATTATTACAGGTGAGAGGTGCAATGAAGGCTTTTGGAGACTCAGGGGTGCTACAGCTTCCTTCATGTTTGTCCACATTGTCTTTTTTCTTATGAATTACTGCCTTTCTTACTGCGTGGTGAGTTACTGTCCTGATGCAGTAATGGAAGATGGTCAAGCTGTACTAAGACCTAATTTGGGCATAGATGATAGGGCAGATTGGAAGCTAGGTCCCAATTACTGGCACAGGATGTAGACTAGTTAAGTCTTATATTGCAGAATTACCTCTGATTGGTGTTTTTAGTGTGATCCTACGATTGCTGCTTCGACATCTCTCTCTCTTCCTTGAGAATAGTGGAGGAGGGTGGGTAAAAGCTTTATGAATGAGAAGAGGGGAGGAATTCAATAAATCTTAAGAAATTATTAAAGGCAATAGGAAGTAGAAATGTATGAATAATACAGATCCTGCATACCAGCTGAGAATGCCTAGATGAAGGATGTGAGATTTTTCTCCCAGAACGCTATATGGTGTTGGTAGTAGAGTGGTTCTCTTCTTAGCCCACCTTATGCGGGCTGCCTTATTTCCTGTTTGGCAATGACCGCTGACAATATGTCAGCTAAGAAGAAAAAGCCACCAGCGCCTAGCAAGGGTCATTCCGCATGTCTGTGGGTTTCGGGGATATACAGGAAGCAGCATATTCAACACTTGCCTTGCACTGATGTTTTAGTCCTCGCTTCTGCTACGCAGAATTGCCCGCTGGCCTTGTGCCACGGGAGCAGCCGGTCTGCCCGAAGCCGACTGTCATATCTGCAGCTACAGATAAAGCTGAAGCTTGATGAGCTGGCACGAGTGATCTTGCTCACATGTAAGGAGCGCTTCGGTAGCAAAAGGTCATCGCTTCCTCCCGCAGCAGACAGTGTTATCACTGCTGTTCCAATGGCGCTCGTTTTTGTGCTGAAAGCTCACAAGTCCTATTGCAACCTCTGGTCCCTTCAGGGCACCCGGGTGAGGTTAGCAGAAAGGCAAGCTATCTCTGAAGTGTCGTGACACCTCCTTCGCTTTGTTAAAATGAGTTTTCTTTCTCTTTCAGTCGACTGAAGAAAGAAGGCGACAAACAGTTGTAATAAATTATTTATTTGTAATGCTGGCTATGGAAACCCCAGTCCTTGGGAAGGAGTGGAACATTTTTACATACAATAAGAGCTACAAAAGGAAAAGAATATCTTATAAAGATTTCTTTATATATTTAAAACAGAAACAACCACCCAACAAGTAGAGACTTATCAGCGTAGTGTTCATTTGTAGAGAAGATTTCTCAAGACTGGTGTGGGTCTCCCTGCATGACAACGTATTCAGAAGCCTATTGAAAATACAGGACTGTGTGGAATATTCAGAGAACTTCCTGCAATCTTGGTTTTTTTTTCTTACTAGTTTGTTTTGAGTAGGTGCTAGAATCAGGTTCACAACACAAGTCACTGTGCGTGAAGAGACACTCAATGCATCTATAGCTATTTTAAAAAAAACAAGGATTGCAAGTAGGTGACATAACAAGCTCTGAATCCAAGTGCTATAATAATAAAAAATCTACTTTTATTTTAATACATTGTAGGAAATCTTCATAATTTTAAAGAGAGCTCAGTTCTGCAGCATGGCTTTTTAAGTCTGTAAATAACTTTTTTGGGTAGAGGGGAGAAACGAAACAAAACAAAACTCCAGAAACGTTTATCTTGATTTTCAGTAACATCACAAATTGTGAATTCCTACCTGGTATTGACAGAATACAGAGTTGATTTTTTAATAAAATATATATATATAATTATCCCTTTAATTAAAGGGAATGATGGGTATCAATAATTTCAAATGGGTAAAAGCTTGAAATTTGGTTTGATATCAACAATAAGCATTAAAGGGAGTTGCAGGGATAATGTTGCAAATGACTGTTTCTGTTCTTGGTTTTTTGGTTTGTTTGGGTTTGTTGGGTTTTTTTGTTAGTGTTACATCTCTGTTCTGCAGATGATTTCTGTTGAGTTGGGTTTCTCAGCAGTACAGGTGTCCCTTGGAACTAGCTTACCCTTTTGATGCCTACTTCAAGGGTTAATTTTCAGTGTGGCCATAATGCACTTCTTTCCTATCACCTTTTGAAACTTAATCTAACTACATTGGTTTTAGACTTTAGGCAAAGCTTCAAAGAAATAATCTGTTCTAAAATCTCTTTTTAAAAATTTTCCGTGGCTCAAACTAGTACAGCCAGAATTTTGTATGCATGTGCATATTTTTGGAGGATGTGCTCTTTTTGGCCTCTTATGTTTGGTATGTTCTTAAGAAAAGTGGATAGGCAATGCGGTGTTCTTAAAGTTGTTTTACAAACTAGTCTGTATTTCTCTTTGACTGTTTTAGTTTTGTTTTTATAAGCAAAAACTTCTTAAATTGCCACCAGTGTTCTGTATCTCAGGAACTTACTGCTTTGGGCTTAACCGGATATACGGACAGTAACATTTACAGACTCCCAACACAACAGGTCCATGCAGAATAACTCCTGTTGGCTAGTTCCCACGTGGATGATAAAAGGAGAGGAATACACAGAAGGCCAGTGAGCATTATTTTGGAGACAGCTCCGCTTACTGTCTGGGCAGAATTTTTTTTCCCAACTGTTTTGCCATGGGTTTTCTTTGCCAGAGCAGAGGGTGATGCAACCAATGGACATCTGAATCTGCTGGCTGTTTTTTCTGCTGGTGCATAACTTCCCCCCATTCTCTCTCTTAACTCACGAGTGCTCGCTCTCTGCTGTTGTAGACTGTTCAGTGTGATGGTTGTGTCATAGGACTGTACTGAGCCGTGTTTGATAAACTTGTAGTTAATCATAGATTCTGATGGAAGGCATGGCATGCACAGTGCTTTATCCACCTCATGGGTCTCACACCGGTGGCAGTGTTAGTGCCCAAAGATTACTGTTGGTAACATCAATTTACCGATTAAAAAAAGGCATCGGGGTATTCTAGGTCCACTTAAGGCAAAAGTGTATAGGAGAGAGAGGAGGACTATTTCAGCTGATGTTGATCTTCCTTTTTTTTTTTCTGTCCTCCATTCCAGATTCCTCAGTGCTAAACAACTGCAGTAGCATTTAATCAGTTCCATCTGCTATATTTGAACTCTCTGTGAAGGTGATAGGAGGAACAGCTAGTGTTTCTGAGATTTGGAAACCATGAGGTCAAGCTAGAATTGAGGATGGTAAAGTCTTCTTCAGTCAATGCCTTCAGTCTCTGTCTGCAGTGATCAGGTGAAATGGTTTTCTTCTGAGTAATATTTTTTACTTTTGCTAACAGTGGAGTAGCTAGTAAGGTTGGTCTGCTCAGCAGAGAGTGTGCCTCAGTTTACTTTAAAGGTCTAATTAGGCACATTTCAGTTAAACCTCTCCTCCTTGTTTTTACTATGTGGAATTTGGGAGTTTGGGGGAGTTCAGCCATTTCTTCTGATCCTTCTCTTTTGCTGTTATTTTTAGTTACAGTTTTAAAGAAAAAAAAGCTAACTGCCTCCAAAGGTCCTCTCTCTGTCTGTTGTTTGGGGTTTTTTTTTTCAGCTGAGGTTTGCAGTCTGTTCAAAGGCTATTCATTGATCTCTCTTTTTTTTTTCCCGCATCATTCAGCAAATAAGCACTGAAATTCTTCCATTTTAGACCAATGATTAACTACAACTTTACATGCAGTGGTTTTTGAAGCCATCTTGGTGTTCGATGCCCTGTTAAAACAACCCAGACCTTTTGATTTTCTTTAAGAAATCTCTCTTACTTTTCCTCTGTTTTAAAGTTTTTTTTTTTGATTTTGCGTTAGTGTTTTTGAAACGTCTCTCTTGTTCTATGTCGTTGAGCTTGTTTCACTGCACCGTTAAAGCAGAGTGTACATTCTGACTGCTACATTTATATATATCTTGAAGCTTAATGTATATATGAGTAGTTTGCCATGGGATAACACAGTGTAAACAGAGTAGAAACCCAGAAATCGTGACTTCTGTGTTCTCTCCATTTGAGTATTTTGTAATTTTTTTGAAATATTTGTGGACATAAATAAAACCAAGCTACACTACAGCAGCCAGGTTTTGCCTGCAAGCGAAATGTGTCTGTTGATTGTCGTTAGTGGGAAAAGAGTTATTTTCAGCTGGGATAATACGGGATGCCAGCACAGCTGTCTTGTCTGTTTCAAAGCTGTCCTGTCTTTCTTGGCTTTATTTTTTCCTTCTTTGAGGTCATTTCTTTTTTTAATACACAGTACACAAAACACCAACATCATGTCCAGTTCCAGAGTATATTCTGCCTCCCTCAAGCACATTTATGCTCTAGGGCCATACTGCATAACTTTGGCATGTTTTTCTATAAGTTAAGCATTCAAATAGGTAAGAATGAAATGTGCAAGGATGTTTTGGCTGTTATGACTTCAGGGACTTTCTGTGTACAATGGTAATATATTGTAGCCACTGATCTGCCAGAGCGCAAACAAGTTGTTAAAATGAAGCGCGTGCATAAGCTCTCATTGCGTCAGCCAAAGAAGAGTAGAAAGATGAGAACTTCTCAACCATAGAGGACAATTCCCCTAGTTTCAACAGAGTAGGAAAGACTGCGTGCCGTCATCTTCTTTTAAATTTGCCTGCGAACCGAAGTGTTCAGAAGACATGCAAAGGAGAATGAGGCCTGATGACTCACGGTGTGTAAACTTGAAATTAGATATAGTACACTATATATACCCCAGTAGTGGAGTTTTTCGTGCTTCTTATTTTCTGAGCTGTTACATTGTGCTATTAAAATTGTCTTGCACACAACTGATAGAGAGCTGGCATGAGATGCATTCCAAAGGGATGATAATTACAGAGGAAGATGCACAATAACTATTGGTTTGTTGCCTGCTGAAAAGCTAAAATTTGCTTTCCAGTTGCATCAAGTTACATGTTTGTGTACATTTGTAGTGGCTCCCTGTCTTCCATCTATCGGGGATTAGAATGTATTTGTGTGAACTAGCTGTTTGAGTGTTCCATATTTGCAGTTCGTGATAATCGGCGTCTACAAAACTTAGGGAAATGTTACGATGCCACAGAGAGAGGCAGTGAGTATCTTTACAGAATAAATGTTTGGTCAGAAGGGAGACGGGAAGGCTGCATTCTTGATCTTGTTCTGCTTTGGTTTTGATCTATGGTTTTTCAGAAGAAGTGAGGTATTTTGACTCCAGTTCAAGCTAATTAGTGCTCCGAGTGTAGTGAGAAATGAGTGCCCTGTTGTTTGAGTGTGCTTGAAGCAGATGGAGAAGTATTCATGACAAATTGCATGGGAGTTTGGAGCTGTGTATTTGAAGAGGCTGCTCTATTTATACCCTGTGGCATTTTATAAGGGGAAGGTCAGTTCTCAACTACTGGAAATAGCTTCTGAAAGTGCTTTTTGTGAGGCTGGCTTGCACTGAACATGTGCTATGGTATTTATTTTGACATTTGTTTTTTTTTTTTAGTTCCTTGCACTTTTGTAGAACTTGAATAGACTTAGGCTGCCCTCCCTTTCTTGCTACAGGTTCGAAGTTCCCAGACTTAAAATGATGAACCCTACAGGGACAAGGCTGAAGAGGATTTTTATTATTCCATAAATTGAACAGTATAGTTCCTGTTGCAATAGTGCTGTGGTGTTAATGATGCCTTGCTGTTGCAAGGGTAAAAGCTGGAAAGCCATCGATGGCATGGCTTTGTTATATCTGTGTTACCAGACTTCATTTTAATGTCATGTCAGCTGTAAAAAGTAACAGTAGGCAGCAGGGTTTCAATCCTTCTTAGGCCATGGGTAGCTTTTTACAGCTGCTTATTTATTCAGGAGAAAAGGTGAAGCCTGGCGTTTCGTGCAGGAGTTTGATGTTTCTGGCGTTTCGTGCAGGAGTTTGATGTTTCTGGTTTTTGAACGTGAAAAGAGGGTAACTCTTACAGGGCTTTTTTGGGAAATTTCTGACCTTTGTGAGAAGCTCCCGCGGGTTGGGTTTGGTGCCTGAGGCTCCTGCGGCGGGTTCCCTCAGGGAGCGGTGGCGAGGGGCGGGGCTGGGGGCGGGGCCCTGCGGGGCTGAGGGGCCGGCGNCCCCGGGCGCGGCGGGCCCGGAAGGTTCTGGAAGGTGCCGTGAGGCGCTGAGAGGGAGCGCCCTGCGGCCGGGCGGGAGGGAGCCTGTCTGCTGCTGTGAGGGAGAAAAGGGTGACAGAAACGTGGTGGGACTGAGTCTTGAGGCACGGCCTCTTCTCTGAGAGCAGCCGTGCCAGTGGAGGGAAGCCCAGACGTTGGTGTAGATGGTCACCCGGCCCCTCCTGGCGGTGTTCCATGATCCCAAAGGGAGCCACCATCCTGCCCCTCACGGTAGTGTGCCTTGGTCCCCAAAGGAGCTGGCTTCCTCTGTGCTCCTCCTGGCAAGTATTGCTCAGTCTCTGAGGCAGCCAAAAGCCAGGGCCTTGTTCTTTTTGCTCGGTGCCCTCCGTGTTGCTGTCGTAAGTGATCTTCCATGTGTCCCAGTCAGCTGCTTGCTCCTGTATTGACAATCACGGGTGTTTTTCCTCCTTTGTGACAGGTAAGCTTGAGAAAGCCTTGCTGGTGTTTGTACTGGATCTTTTTCCACAGTAGTTTCTTACCGTAAGTGTATCGGAAAACACTCAATGTCTGGTGTTGGAGGGAAGAGCCTTCTGTCTTCCCTGCATGTGTAAGTCGTCCTTTGCAAAATACTGTTCTGCTTGTTTCCTTTTTTTTTTTTTGTACTTTAATGCAAGGTAATTAAGTCTTATTTTTGTCATGGTATTGACTTTGCAAAAACAAACTGGAGCAAAAGATAAAAACGTAATACAAACCACAAATCCCAAGTGGATGATTTAGGCTACTTCTTGTTCCTTATAAATGCTCATCTCTGTACAAGTGCTAACTTGGCCCCTGCAAAATCAGCTACATCTGTACACATAAAGAATGTACTGCCTGCCCTGTTCCTAACCGCTATCCTCTTTCCCACTCTCTCTTTAAAGAAAAAACAAGTGAAGGAATCTGGAAAAAAACACCATCTGTCTGCATAAACTCACACATTTTGCAAAACTGTATTCTGAGAACAATCACTTGTGGCACCTAATGGATGTACTGGTGAATGTTGATGCAGTGCAGGTTTCTGACACAACATAAGCATGTCTTCCTTGCGTCTCACAAATGAGAGAAATGAGTCTTCCCAATAAACATTGTTCAAATCCGCTTCCTAGTTGCATGAGTAGTAGGAAGGGTTAGGCTAATCTTGTGTTGCTCTGCAGGAGGAGGAGAAGGCACTATAAAAAATACCACCTAGTGAGTGGAGGACACGTAGCAGGTAGAAGTTGCATCCAGGACAGGATTTGATAATTCCATTGCCTGCACATCTCTCAGGTTTTGGAATTCAGAGTATGTAAATTTTAGGGCACCAAATCAAGACCAGCTTCAGCGGAAGCATGAGTAACTTTACTGGTTATTAATACTAATGAAGTAGAGTGCACGCTACTAACACCAAAGCACGCTTAGAGTAACTCAGAAGTACAGTTGTCAAAGACCCAGAAAAGATTCAAGCAATCAGTCTTGTTACACGTTCTTTTACTCGGGATGGCTTTGAGTCCCTTCAGTGTCTGAATCCTGTTGCAATTCGTTATTTGTTAGCTCTTCAAATGTTTGTCAAATGTCCTTACCTGTGGCAATGTCATCAGAAAGAAGCATGCTCTACAAAGTTGTTGCCTAGCTTACGAACACCCCTGTGTATCACTATAGCTGCAAGGCTGAGCTTCCTGCACCAGGGAACATGTGTATGGGAGAGAAATTATGGAATAAATTGATGCACTGGCCTTGGAAATAGCTGTGCGTGATGTCAGTGGAATTGTATTTCACTTTGCCTGGGGTCTTGGTTTTGCTGGAACAGACTATTAGTCAAATCTGTAAAATGGAAATTTCTCTGGCATTGCAGCTTGTTTGAAAGAACCCTAATTACAAAGTCTAGGCAATTACAAGGAATCTAGTATTCTTGGCCTGGTAACGTGGTTGAATGTATGCTTTCAAAATACTCAGGCACAGCTTCATGGGGGGTTTTCCTCCCTCTAAGTTGGATTGTTTTATTGTCATCTAACTGCCACTGTTTTATCCTTCTTTTGGCTTCTCTCTAGTCTGTTCCTTCAGAGCTTAATGCTTTTTATATAGTAGCACATAAAACGGATATCAATAGCAGTATTTCAAGAAGCGCAAGAGGATGCTTAGTAGCAAAGGAGTTAAGCGACACTATCCAGTTTCCTGAAGAAGCTCCAGTGAGCGTCAGCACTTCATAATACCGAGGGTTTTGTTTGTCACCAAGGGAGCGTCTGTGACAATTTATTGGAGGTAGGGGGAGAGGATCAACAGAGAGAATTATTTAACAGGCTAGAGTGTCCATTTTGAAATAGATGAATTCTCTGGGTGCTCTTTTTTTTCTGTGAAAGGGTCTACTCAGCCCTAAATGTTCTAGCGGACAAAGTTGCACAATGTCCAGTGTATCTGCCAGCAAGGTAGTTTTATGTTGGAAGTGTTCCTCTAGCGGCTGAGGGGTGGAAACATGAAGGTAGATGAGGATCATAGTTTGGACTTAATAGCACTGTATAGATTCATGGCCACTGAAGATACACGCTGGGAGACAGGGAAATACACCCTTCTTGCAGATGTGTCAGGAAGGATGGTGAGCTTGAGGAGCATGTCAGAAGGAAGGCTGGAGAGTGTCAAGTGTTTCAACAGTTTGTGAAGCTGCACCTTTGGGAATTTTGAAGGGTTTATCTTCAATACATATGCAAATGCCAATATACTGTGCCCTTGTGCCAGCACGTTTTTCACTTGGCTCCTGATGCCACCATGTTACTTCTCAAGAAGAGAAAAACAAGTATGATGCTGATTTTGTAGAATGAGCAGGTACATGTTTGCAACAGCTGCCACGGTTTGAAAAGCGTGCAAGTGTCTTGTGATACAAAACTGAAATGTTTTGCAAAGTGCTAAGGTTGACGTAGGGCCACTGTGAAGTATCTCACTGCTTGTAATAAAACAGCATTTAATTAAACGTTTCGTCACGTGCACATTCTGTGCTGACATACAGGAAGCCTCCAGGTGAAGGCAGGCCGTCAGGAGAGCAGCCGGGAAGTTTTCTGCATCTGCCTCAGCATATGGGGAAGCTTTGCCTGCACTTGTGTAGATTGTAACTTGTTCTGAGTTGACCTCAGAGTTGGAATCTGAGCAGAGACTTCAGTCCCTAGGGTGGCACTGAGCTGTAAGTACTAATTAATTCAGATGACAATACTTAAATAATCCCCCAACTGTATCCTCTCTCACAATCTGTTGCACATCTTTCCTTTCCTTTGAAACTATTAATGAGGTTTTTTAGTTTCTTGCCCTCTTTCGGTCTGCTTTTTGGCTCAACACGAGAATGTGCTGGACCTAGAGGGTTTGTAATCAGTTTGTCCTTCATCCATCCATTAAAGCCTGGTCTATGGTGATTTTTACTGTAGGTGGTATTGATTAGGAAGGTGACAATACTTACTTTTCTTCCCCAGCTGACTGATTGCAAAATACTTACTCCGTTACAATAGATAAGACAGTAAAACATAATTTTATTAGTTATACTTGCATCTGTTGCTTTTACTCTTGTAACTGTTGTGTAGTGCTGAAACAGGACAAATTTCTAGCACAGACAGGCCTTTCAATGACAGCAGCAAAAAACGGAGGTCAGTTACTGTTCACTGACATTTCTGTGGTGGTTGGGGACATGGTGGATGCCAAGGGCAGTGAAAATCCTTGTCAGATCTGTGCTCACTGGGCGGAAAAAAAAAACATTAAAATGTTTTTTTTTAAAAAACCTTTACAAAGCGCTTCCACTCTATCGGGACTGAAGCAATGTGCCATGCATTTCATTTGTCAGGTGTCTTGAAGGCTTAAGAGTGTAATGAACTGCGTAAAGGCTGGAGGTAAAGCCTACATGGTGTAAATTTGTGGTGGTACTACTGTGTTTCACAGCAGCATTGAATCTCGGCCATTGTCAGTGCATAAGGGAACTGTGCATAGCCTCGTGATAGAAACGTCTGTAACTGTTTGGTATACACTAAGTAGGGCATTTTAGCAGAGTTTGTGCTGGAAAAATGAGTTTCCAGACATAGGCTCTTGGCTGTTTCTCCCCACTGTGGTGATGCTCCTCTCACCTGTTGATATCGCTTTGCTACAGATTATGTGATTTCAGTATGCGTGCAGTGGGACTGTAGAAATATTATTTCCCTTTTCCTTGTGTGTTATTTAAAGCAAAGCTCCTTGACTTCGCTAATTTCTTTTGGAGACAATACCTGGGGCCAGAAACTGTTGGGAGGTGCTGTGACAGAAACGCCTTCATCTAAATGTAAATGTTGCTTCCCTGCCTCAGGCAGCCTTTAAGAGGCTTTTTCTGTGGGAAGCAGCTACAAAGTAATGGTCCCAATCAATTTATTCATGTCAATAAAAGGTCTTTTATATGCTTATTTGGAATGTGTTGTTCTGGGGTGATAGGACCACATTTGTTTTTTAAGCAGGTGCCTCGGATGGAATAAGAGATAGGAAGCATAAAGGAGAGGGAAAAGAAGCTGTGTAAGGCTTGTTGCAGTCGGGGAGTACAACTTGGGCTCTTGAGTGTATTACGTTGGAAAGAACTAAGGCGCCTCAATAGCGGGATGCAAAACAACGTGTGCTGGATAGAAGTGGGACAGAACTCCCTGGTGCTCCTCCCTGTGCACTGGGACAGTCTCTTCTGACTTGGGCTGAGGGTTGGGTAAAGGAATTCAATACAGATTCCCTAACAGAGATAGAGGGAAACATTTTCTGAGTCACTTCAGCGAAGTAATATCTGCTTGTTGATGACCATCTTGGGCAAAGTCAGCTTGAAATTCTGTTATCGTGCCCCCTCCTGTCTGGTTCAAAGGGAAAGCAGGTAAAGAGGTGTCACACCAAAGCGCGAAACATAACTCTTTCTCTATATATTTCATATTCCACATCAAAGTGTCAATTCTGTATGTGTGTCTCCTGCCAGTACCACCTCTGAGTGGTGCCTTGTATGAGTGGTACTTCCTTTCCTTTAGACTTGGACTTCAGTTTGAGGTAACCGCACTGCACTGTTCCTGCCAGCGAGAGGCTGATAGGCATAGGTGGGGACTGATGGCAATTCAGCTTGCTCTGCCAGTGGATCTCAGTTGCTGTAATCCTCCCTGAAACTCCAGGCTTTTATTTCTCTCAAAAAGCATTTTGGCATTCATGGCAAATTGCTTAATGGCCCGTTGAAAGATACATCTGTCCCACAGGGCCTGGGCTGATGGTTTTGCCAATCTGTCTGGGTGCAGTTCGGTTCTGCTGCAGATCCCAGTGCTGGTGTGCTGTGCCTTGGTTTCCCTGTGTATAAAACAGAGATAAGGATACTGACTTGTTCTGAATTCTGGGTTTGTTCTTTCAAAAGAGCTTTGAAGAGATGGATTTCTACTATTTGTATTTGTGCAATATAGATGGAAGAGAACTTAGTAAAGCATTTTGAGACCCTTGAATCCTCATGGCTGCAGAATTAATAATTGCAGTCACACGATTTCAGATGTGATTTGAACCTAGGTTGCTGAGGTTACTTACACCTTCTGTTCTGCTAATAAGGTCCTGTAGTTACATGGTGTGGATCTGGCCCCTAATGCACTGGAGCCGGTACTTTGGAGGAGGCAGTAAGATAGTACTTCAGTCTCCAGTGCTCCTGATGAAATACAGGTTGAAGCATAAGCATCTATTCTGAAGTGGTCCATTGTGAGCTGCTGGTTATGCCACTGTAAGGTAGGAGAAACGCTGTTTTAATTCAGCTGGATTTATTTGGAGTAATTGAGAGCAATGCTTACAATGTTCTACCTAAATGTGTAAGCTCGAAGATGAACGAACAGCATGTTTTGCACAGTGTGTGTGCCATGTTGCGCAGTCATGCGTTTGCTCTGAGGTACTGGGACACAACAGATGATGAGCTGAGCCTTTGCAGCAACATTTGGAAAGTGAAGATCTGGGCTTGCACTTCATACGTTATTACTTGTTATGTCTAAGCCTTTGCAATGGATAAAGTATCTCTCTTAAGAAGATGGTTGTCTTTTTCTTATTGGCTGAGGAATACTAAATTTCATGCATCTCAGCTCTGTCCCCTTAGAGTGTCTAGGTATGTGGCTGCTTCTTTTTTTAATCATCATTCTAACATACTTACCATGTGGTGTTCCTGCAGGCTGCAGAGCTCTTGTGTATTTTTGCATGTGCCAGACTGAGTTCTGAGTCATGTACAGCATACACTGTCAGATGATGGGGGACTAGACCGTTTCTGGCTTGGCCTCCAGGGCTCTTGTCTGACTGACTTTTATTTACAAGATTGCAAATAAGAAAACATGAACAGTTGGCTGATGTCCCTGGCATGCATTCCTGTGCCCAGCTGGACTGCAGGGACTTGGCAAAGCTGCCTTTACAGGGCCTCCTGGCTACTGGAGTGCTGGCCCCGGGGCAGGGAAACTTCCTCTTCCACCTTGGACTGGAGGGAATAGAAGGGACAGTGGCACGAGAGGAGACACCATCTGAAGGAAGACAAGGGATGTGAGGGGAGTAGGCTTGCACTAAGAAATTGTCCGAACTTCAGCCCTCAATGTGATTTGATAGTTTCCTGCAGCAGTAGATTTCTGTCTGTGGTTCACCCAGGTCTTTCCCTGTCCGGATAAGTGTGAGACGGCTCCCTCCCTCTTTCCGGGAGCTACCTGCCCTGGACACTGACTGGGCTCCCTAGTGACTCAGACCAGGCTGCAGGTTGTGGCACGGGCTGTCCCTCTGCCAAGGATGCCCTGGGTGCCATTGCAGCTTTTGCCACCGGATGGCAGCAAATGCTCGGAATAAACGAATTCAACCCTCATCCTTAAGCATCTGTTTCCAGGAAAATTTGAGGAACTCGCAGTAACTACTGTACCGAAGTCATGGTCAAAAGCAAGACTTCCACAGACACTGCAGCATGGGCTTCCTCATAGCAGGGGAGAAGAGGCCTGTGAGATCCAGGGCCACCTGCTCCCACACAACACTGCAAGTCTGTGGCTTTCCTTGGGTTTCATTTGTTTTGCAAAAACAAGTTTCTGTTGCCAAAACTTCCCAGCTGCTTCCTTTTCTTTTACCCTCATGACTCTGCACTGTGCGCATTTTGGCTTTATCTGGCGCTGCAGAGTGGTCACGATTCTCTTTTGCTTCGCTTGTTCCACATTAGGGGCTGGGAGAGACAGACCTTTTAAGTGAGTTGCTCTGTGTGTGTGTGTGTGTATTTATATCCGGGCGGAATGCAGTCTAGGAATTCTTGTCTGGACTCTTGACCAGCTGTGTGGCCCGTTGCGAGTCGCACCGCCTCTTGGTGCCTTGGTTTCCCTCCCTGCAAGTAATGCTTTTGATGCCCTTGTATGGAAACAGGGATATAAACACAAGGCAGCTGCCCTGAGAATATTTGTTTCTTTTAGATGGCCTCAACTGCAGGCTCGCTCTTGAACTTGAAAAATACACAAGCCATGCAATAATATTTAATACAACAACCCCAGCTAACAACAGCCCTCTTCTACACCATTCAGCAGCTGGGTGCTGGCACAAGGGGTTTTCCTCTAGACTTTTTGGCTTTCTTGGTTTGACTGTCACAGCCTCTTGAGAGCTAGCATTTGTCTGAAGGGCATGCCAGCGTGCCTGTCAGTTACTGCTGAAGATAGATGTCATTTATCCAGCAGATGTACTGCGGTGATCAATGGCTGTTGTCAAACAGTATTGGTCTAGTAAGGACTGGTCTCTGTTGTATTGGTAGCGGATGCCCTACATAAAATGCTTCTGACCTTATGGATTAGTTCTCTCTTTTCTGCACGTGGATCCTGTGTATTGAGATGGGACTTATCTCAAGATGTCTTACAGGGAGTTTGGCTTTCTGGAAAATTTCCCTTGTAGTAATCCTGTTACAGAGTGGGTGCCCAGCTCCTGGTATCAGAGCATTAAGAGGGTTTTGGAGTATGTCCAAAACTGGTGTGCATGGACTGTGCTTGGGCACAGCTTCAACCTGTAAGCACCTGCAAATGTGGAGCCAGGGCTCCTTGTTACCCAGCCTGCGTTTGTGCCAGCCCCAACCCTGCCTTTACGTTACACGCCACCCAGTTCCTGACAGTCTGCAGGACTAAGATGTGATAAAGGAGGTCGGAGCTCCAGCTTTGTTTGATCTGTTATGTAGGTAGGACATTTGTTTGTTGCTGCTCCAGTTAATGGCACTAGTGTTTTCTGTTGAGGTTAACGTCCAACTCCATTCAAGGTCTCTGAAGATACGGGTAGCAAAAGAAGTGTGTGAAGGCACAGGCCATTGCACAGCAATGCACGGAGGCAGAAAGGCAGGCAGTGAAATAGCATGGCGGCAGCAGTGTTACGTGGGATGTAGAGGGTTCCTTGGGGCAGGCAGGCAGAGAACTGCTTTTTTTCTGTGTGGCAAATACTTTGCCCCTGAAAAACCAGTTTTAAAGGGAACGATAGTAGAGACTACTTTGACCATTCTTGCCATCTCCCCACATTACTTCTCTGTCCCCAAGCCCTCCAAACCTTACAGAGCTCCCCTAAAAGTGGTTCCCCCTCAAGGGTAGAAGTTGGGATAAGATTGTTTAATAGAATAATTTTTTTCAGTTCAGAGACAGGTGTGGAGTCCTTCTGTTCTGGACCCGCTCTAATGTGAGCCATGCTGCTCCCAAGCATGTTGTGGTAAGAATACTTGAGGATGTGACTTGGTTACAATGCCACGCAACTCCATGCTGAGGCGTTTCATTCCAAATCACAAACTGGGGCCTTCACTGCCTCCTCTGTGTGCCCAGGGGTGAGGCTGGGTTTTGGTGTCAGCTCAGCCTGCCAGTTGTAGCTGAATTTCCTGGCTGTGGATGTTACCTATGTGTCTGTACATGAAATGTACACTAATGCTCTGTGTTAACTCTTTTTTCTACGTAAAGTTATTAAGAGATAGTGGCTAGCTGACAGTATCTAAGAATTATTTAAAATAAATTAATTCAGGTAGTAATTAGCTATGTTACGCAATATCTCTAATTACTGGTGTTAGGCAAGCTCTTTGGGGGTAGGAGTGGTGCCTTGCCTGTATTAAGAATATCAGCAGCACTTTGTCACTGCGACAGAAAACAAATTATGAGGGAACAGGAGCTCAGAGCAGCTGAGCGTGTTGTTTGAAGTCCCTGAGAGAGGCAGGGGGAAGTGACAGCAGGTACCTGGCTCCTGCTGCCTTCAGTGATCTTTGTTGATATATAAATATGTAGTGTGTGTGTGTATATATATATATATATACACATACACACACATACTGAATTTGTGTGTGTACAGCACTGCTTGTGCATGCAAATCTGCCAGCAAGATGTCCATAGGCGCTGGTCTGGGTGTTGATTCCAAGCTTTGAAATGCCCTTTCTCTTTGTCCTGGTTTCTTTTTGTCCTGCCTCTTAGCTTATTAGGACAGAGGTCTGTGCTTATCAGGTTGCGTGATCTTGGGTTTTCCAAGGAAAGCAGGCTCTGTTCCCTGTGCCCATGTTCCATCCATGTGCAAGGCCTTTCTGCAAAGATGTCCTCAGACCTGGGGCAAGGAACGTGAAGTCTAGTGTCACGAGCTGGTGTATATGTTGGTGTAGTCTGTCATGAGTGACTGAATCCCAGCCAGGTGGAAGTCAATCAAGAGTAGCCAAAAGCAAACCACCTGACTGCTCTGCGAATGAACTTGGAATGGAGCAGCATGTTGCTAAGAAAGAGCCTTCTTTGGCTTTCATGTTGTCCTCACAGCCAGGTGTTAACCCTCTCCTCACCAACCCTGCCAAGTACATGGGACAGTTTAAGCTATGCCCTTTGATATTTAGAATCTCCTATGCTAGGGGCCTATGTTTGTAAAGTGAGAAAGAGCAAGACCCTTGGCCTTCTGCCCAGCATGTGCATGGCATTCAGCTGGTGGCTTTTTAGCTTTTATTTTTAATGCAGTCTTTGGTGAGGAGATAAATGACAGCACCCCATTCTGCCATGCACCAAGGAGCACATCTCCCTCATCCTCCATGCGGGAATGGTAGAGGCTTATAGATTTCTCCTCTTAACGTGCCATGACTCTCTGGTGGCAAAAGGTGATTTGTCACCAGCCAGGCTCACAAATCACTCATTTGTTGTTTCCTGTGAAGAACTGCTCTGTGGGGTCTACTCGAGAGTCCATCCTGCAGCCCACCTGCTCAGCTCCTCATCTTTTGCAGCATTGCTGGTAGGGAGCAACTCATTCATGTCACTCTGAATGCTTGTGGGGGAATGGTAAGATTTACGACTTTCTCCCCTACTCCTCATCCACCTCTACTGTTTCTCCCCCTCCCTGCCTTCCCAGAGCTGGAAGGTTAGAAGTTTAAATACTGCTTTGAGCAACTCCTGACTTGCTACCAGCTCCTACACGTAGCTTGTGCTGGTTGCATTTTAACTATTTCCCTGGAAATGAGCCTACTTAAATGACTTCTTCATGTATCCATATATAAAAACATCCTTAGAAGAGCCTCCTTTGAGTTGCCTTTTCTGCATTGATACATAAGGTTGGCCAAATTATTCTTATCTTCTGCAAGAGATGAAAAAGGGCTGCTTTTAATTCTGTTTAATAACTGAATTCACTAGGTGAAATACAGCTCTCTATTCAGTTGTCTTAAGATCTGCTGTGTTGTAAATAACCTTCTTCAGTATGAAAGTCCCTTCTCCCATTTCTGATGTCCCTGGTCCAATACCAGTATTGATTTCTTATATACAGGGAACAAGATTTACTGCTTATTTTCTGGAGACCTTTCCTTGGACTGCAGTACCATCTTTCTAGCTTCCAGAAATGCCCTTCTATGTAGCTTTTACTGCAAGGCCCCCAACCACTGTCTAGCTCCTGGCAAGTCGTATGTCTGTTCCCTGCCACCCCCCCATCCCCCCACCCCCATTCATGGCTTCACCTCTTCTCCACTTTTGTCTTGAAAATGCAAAAAAAGAGTACAATCATGGATTCACCCTGAAAGGAAAATTCAAAGTCTGTGTTTTGGGCTGGAAAAACTTCTTGCCAGTATCAAAGGCAGAGAGATGACTGTGAGATCAACAAGGTTCAACCCTGAGCCAGTAACAAGCTCTTTGAAACAGACCGGAGAGAGGGGAAGGGAAATAGTTCCCCGTAGGTGTCTTCCATTGTATTGCTTTTGCCAAATCAATATATAAGCTTGCCCAGTCTTTTGTTACCTTCTGCTTTCAGTGAAATGCAGTATTAATTCTGCTTGCTGATACCTGGACTTATGGGTAAAATAGGTCTATTCAAGTGTTATGGTCTTTGGACAATCTATATGGACACTGAATATTTCCTGCAAATTGCAAAACACATCTATGTTCTGTCTAGATCTGTGTGCGTATAAGCTCTGGAGAGACACAGAGTCTAATTAGCAGTGACTGGGGAAGAAGCTCACTTGTTAGGATCAGGATGCAATAAATAAAATATTAGCCAGAGGAGGTGGGTGAGCCAGGAGATATAAACAGGGCTGTGCAAAAGCCTTTTTAAAAAGAAACGCTGTGGGGAGCCCACAGTAAAAGGAGAGACTGTCAAAATGGACACAATACTCTGTTTGCTGCCTGCCCCTATGGAATGCCTGCTATTATGCAGTCTGGGACTTCTGGGAAATCAATCCCATGCACACGACTGTGCGTCTCTCTTCCCAATAGCAGGGAAAGATTTCAGCACGTTCTAGGGAAAAGGCGTGAGAAGCTTCTCTAACTGGCTTGTGTTTCAGCATTTGTTCCATTCATTAAATTAGCCCTTTAAAGATACTAGTACAGGTTCTTAATGGTTCAATGCACAGCATGTTTTTTATGAGAAGGTTTATCTGCCATTGCTTGCTCAGTGTTTCTCAGTGCTTCAGCTTCCTCTTCTGGAGATTTATGAGTGGTGTGAAGTTTGCATTAAGGATTGTCAAATGCTCGGAGATCTTAAGTGAAAAAGATTTTGAAAGGGCCCAACACAGTGTTGGGAAGCCACGATGAAATAAGGTTGTCCATCTGTCATAAATGAAAGATGTGTTGGATTTTAGTCTGGTTACTAGCAGCTTGGGCAAGAATGGATAAATGTTGAGAAGGTTTGGCCTAAAAAAAGCTCATTACTTAAAATTTTGACCCAGCCTTTCTTTTCTCCATATGTGTAAAACATAAAGGGTTGTTTTTGCCTCTGAGTGGTGTGCCTGCTCTGGAAGCATCATTAGCACTGGTGTAGCACGAACCCCTGGTTCCTTTCTTACAGCTGCTTATTCTGTGCTAAAGGAGTTTGTTCTGGATGGGTGAACTGGCTGGCCCACTGTTTCAAGACTGTCAGAAAAAGCAATGGTAAGATGTTTGTATAAAGGCTGAGAGGATGGAAAGTTTTGTTTGATTTTCAGGCTGTGGGCTCCAAAAACGTACAGTTCAATGAAAGTAGAAATGCACGGTGAAAAGTGGAGACATTGAGGTGTCTCAACCAACGTACAGACATTGGAGGTGACGAGATCTCTTGTATTGGCCGATTTCATGGCACACCTAGGAGGAGAACCGCTAGGTGGGGTAAAACAAGGTCAAATAAGTCCTCCTAGGGCAAAAGAGCAGTTAAAAAATCATTTTGGTTCTTAACAGGAAGGCAGTGAAGCGACTAGAAAGCGGGTGTGATATGTTGAGATAATCCAATATAAGAAAGTACCCTGGAGGCAGAAGAAGCCATGTTTAAAACCGTCAGCAGCCACTGGAAAGCCTTATCGGGAACCGCAGGAAGTTGGAATAATCAGTCCTAGAAGGAACACAATCTATTGCTGCAGCAGGTAGAGCTATGAAATATTTCACGTCTTAGTAATGTGACTTGGATTATCCAAAACCCAGCAGCTGGATAAGACTTAAAAAACGCAACCAAACAAAAAACCCAAACAAACAGAAACTAAAAAAAAAAAACCAAACGCCAAAACCCAGCCTTTACTGTCTGCTGTCATTAAGGGTCATATGCCGCTTTACACAAGAGATCTCTTAATCCAGGTGCTAGAAAGTAAAGATGTGTTCTGACAAAGTGCTTTGCTAGTTAGTTGGGTAGTGCATCTTTCATGTATCATGTTAAACTGGCACATAATGTTGCGGTTCTCTGTTAAGAACTGCTGTACCTACTGTTAGAGCTGTGAAAGAGTCCTTTTCCTGTAGGATGCTTTGAGATGTGTCAGGATAGGCTCTTTTTATCAGTATGTTCAGAACTGAGAGACAGACAACTTCATGAGGATTTCCCAACCTCCTGGCAGTCAGCAAAGTCTGGTCAGTGGCTCTTGCAAGGGAGCACTTGTTTTTCTTCTTCTATCCTTATTGTTCACTTCAGGAATAAAAATGATAGAAAATAGCTATGAGGCTGGGCAAAATTCAACAACTGGTGACTCCCTACCTTGGGATCCAAAGTAGAGCAAATCAAAACAGACTTGTGTGACTTGCAACTTGAACTTACTTAGGATTCCTGAAGATATGTGATTTAGAAAGCAAAGATTTGGATTAACCTTGCCTACCTTCTAACGCTGCAGTCTTTGGCATAAGGATTGCTCTCTGGGTGCTAAGAGTGCCTGGGTTAATTAGACCTCCTTCTTGATACATACTAAAGTAAGACGTATTAGTGTTCTGTGTTGCACTGAAAACATTTTAACCAATGGTATTCCTTAGGCAGGTAAGCACTACCTTAGTTTATTTTCACAAGTCTCAACCTTGTGTGTGTGTATATATATACAACTGTATGTATGCATGGACAAATACTTAAATATTTGTCTGCATGTTCACAAATATAAATATATTAAAGAGAGGTCAAAAACCTGCTGAGTGAAAGAGCAGGAGTCAGACAAGGGGAGGGATGATCTGGTTGTATAGTGCAGAGGTGAGGGCAGCTTTTCCAGGCCTGCTAGAGGAAACAGATAAGACAAACCATCAACTTTAGAGCACTAAAAGGCAGCGAGCGCTGGCACATCTAAGCTTTCAGCCAGTGCTCTGATCATGGCGTGACGGAAATGGGACAGAAGTTCAGTATTACCACTGGCTGAGCACAGGATAATGAGGGCACAGACAACCACGGCTGGGCTCATTAGCCATTCTGCTGCCCAATTAGGCTAGGAGCTAATTGCTCATTAACGAGACCATACCTGCTGAGGCAGCTGGGCTTCCCTAGAATTCACGGCTGGAGCCACAGCAGAGACTGGGGAGAACAGAAGCAAGATTTGAAACCAAGGAAATGGAAAAACTCGTCTGCCACTGAGGAAGGTTTTTGCTGCCTCTGCCGCCACTCCCTGGGGACAGTAGTTCGATTCCTGGCACCGCTGCTGCCTGAAAGGCATGTCAATTAGCTCTGAGCTCCCACTGAAGGCTTCCTCTTCCTGGCATTCTACAGCCCTGATGCTAATGACGTGGAAAAGGAGTGGCTGAGGCGAAGATGCTGGGGAGTTTAAGGTGGAGGGTTATTCTAACCTGTATTTCTCTCCTGAACATCCTCTGGAGAGAAGCCAAGTTTCTGACTAAGAGGAGGAAGTGTGGTGATTTGAAACACAACAATCACAGACAAGGGTCAGCAATAGGATGTTGGAGAAAGCAAATTGCAATACTCTAGTCAAGTCCATCTCTGCAGGATATAGGCCATAGCGGCAGCCCCAGCAACATCTCTGGAAAATGAAAGCTGGAAGCAATAATGTGCTTAACACCACATACATCAGCTGGCTTTTGACACAGACTTGTTTTATTTAGCAGTGAAAGCATAGCACCCGCGAAAGCGCAGGGACTACATTGAGAATGAACTTTTACATATGTCCAAAGGTTATCTACAACACGGATAAGTATGACAGTCAATTGCCCACACACTAGGCAGAGGCATATGAGATGAGGATTTCCTACATAACACTGGAGAAAGAACTTTTATTAACAGCGAGGAGTTTTCTGTGTATGCCCTGACATCCTGTGATGAAGGTTGAAGGTCTGGGTTGGCTTTACTTACGAGTTTGTTACTTCCTCTCCCTTTATTCTTTTTCCCACTGTTCTCTGTAGTGTTGTTTTGATAATTTAGGCATTTTTATTTTATTTTTTTTTACACTAAAACAGTATAGGGGAATGTTTCAGCATGGTCCCAGGTTTAGGTGGTGGGTTTTTGCATGTGATGTTGGCATAAGAATGGGCTGCTTTTTACCTGGCTCTGAATAATAGGTTAATAGTGGACATGAGTGAGATGTATTGCCTGTGTTACTAGGTTAGTTCTGCACTCTTCTCTGGCCTGGTTGCTATTGGAATGAGTGTACTGGCCTCCAGTAGAATACTGGATTAAGACCCTGCCTTGTTTTCAGTGGATAAGGGTGAAATAAAGTGAATGCACATAGTTTTATGTTGTGAATGTGTATGGGACACTAGCTGGCAAAAGAGTATACAGGATGATGGTGTTTAGCAATTCCCAACCTCAGTGATTCTATTTTAAATCTCAAATAATTGCTATCTTCTTAGACTTTTTGCTAAGGATAGAAAATATTCCTGTCCCCTATGACTAGGTGAAGAATTTGAGGCATGGAGTCAGGGAAGGATCTTGTATGCAATGCATGATAGAGCTTGAAGACCCAGTCATTGTAAAGAACCAGGCCTTTACTGAGACATAACTGAATAGCTTCCTTTTCTCAGTGGCAAGATTAAAAGCAAATGGTTTTACTTAATCAAAATAAGCTGAATATTGTCTGAGTCTTATTTATACAGCGTCTCTCCAAAAAACTCCATTCCAAGTAATTCACTAGCCAGCTCCATAGTGACATTGGCGAGGAACAGATATTGGTAGAGGGATGTTAGGAGGGCGTGACATAAGAGATTTTTGTGAAGGTGTTTCAGAGCTGCAGGGTAGAATGCTCCTGTAAGCATGATAGTACAGTGTGCAACCCTGAATGTGCATGAATGAGCAGAGGTGAGACAGGGAGTGTTTTTTCAGGTGGCCAAATTCCACTTTTGGAAGAATTTGCTTAAAAATCATCAAAAGTCAGTGCTATTCGGTCCCTCAAGTGCCATGTTTCGCTGAGAAATGGGATTTCAGTCCCGCAAATGCTTTCTGTTGAATTACTACTTCAGGTCTATTAGGTGAGCCTACTGAAGGCCTGTGGAGTGGTTTTGATAACCAGGAGTGCAGTAATTGGGCTGGCTCCTACAGTAGCTGAGCAGCCAATAGTGCTGTTTGGGTGTCAGAAGGGGATGGGTGCCCAGCCTTTTTTGTAGCATTATATATCTTTTGTCTACTCAGCATAACTTTGTATTTTCTGTTGACCCCAAGCTATACTTGATGGGAGCTGGAGGCCATCTGAGAGCACCAGTGGGATTAATGCACAAACATCCTATTTTAGTTTGCAGACCCTTTGTCTCTAAGGGAAGCAGAGAACCACTGGCTTGGGCTTCACACTCCTATGTCTTTTGGAGCAGGCCCATACGCTTTTCTGTGAAGAGGTGGCTGCAGGAGAGGGAACGGGGAGGAAAGGAATGCATTTCTCATTATGTGCTGCAGCCTCTCTGCTCTGGCAGCCTGAGAAGAGAAATTTTCTCTCCCTCTGCGGGTCCTCTGCCCCCTGCAGCTTGCTGATTATTTTTGGCTGAGGTGGAAAGCACAACCCCAGCATTTTTCTCATAGGGGAGTGACCCAAGCAGGAGGGGAGTGAAGCCTTGGCTGTTCGCTTTGTGCTCTTTCAATTAGTAGCCACAGTTTTGCATGTCTGTAGCTCCTTTCCTCTGAATACACCAAAGAGCTTTAAGAGCTGTTTGGTCCTTCCAGCCCACTGTGGTCACCCTCACCTCTGCTTAGCAGAAGGGGTGGAACTGAGGCACAGAGACTTACCCTGAGTCACGCAGGGAAGCTGTGACTTTCCATCCGCTTAGCTTAGGCTTTTTTTCCTCAGGCTCTTTCCATGCTGTTGAAGGCCCTTATTCCCTGCTCTGACTCTGTGGTTCCCTCCTGGCTGCATGGTGCTGTCTGTGATGCCTGCAGGGCATTGCTACGGTTTTTGAATGGGAGGGTTTCTCTGGGTTGTGCCTTCAGTGGTCTCTTAAAATACTTCTTGAAAAGCTGGCTCTGCCGAGCATAGGGTTGTAGCTTTTGAGGAATAGTGGCATGTATGTGGGAGTCAGTTTGATGACAGAACATCCATAGAAGTTGCATTTAGTCAGCTGAGCGGAGAGGAAAGTTGCGCAGAAATGGAGTCAAGGACACCCCAATAAGCCTGTTAGTGGTGTCTGTTCCTGCTCACAGAAACCAGTGCCTTGTGTGCAGGGTTAAAGCACAGTCGGATTTCCCAGGTTTTCCCCTCTCCACTCCCCCACTGCCACAAGGCAAACTCCCCATGCTCGGGAGCAGCATGACTTGTTTTCTCAGCTAATAGAAAGCACATGAGCAGCACAGTCAGGCACGGCGACAGCTGTTGGGAATGATTCACTTGGGACACAAACAGGAATCGAATGCTGGCTGATCCCTGAGCAGAGCCTGTCCGCTGCTCCAGGCCTTTCCACGGGGTGACTACAAACTCCAGAGCCCCCCTCCAGCACCAGCACTGACTCACTTCCTCCGGCCTTGGCAGAAGCCCTGTGCGGGAGGGCCAACTTAAATGCTTTGGGGCATTAAACCTCTCAGTCCTCTTTTTTCCTCACCCCTGCCCCTTCTGAATCTGGCTTGTGCTACTCTGAGGGCAGAGTCTGTCCATGTTTGATCTGTGGGGCCAGGAGGGGAAGCTGCACAAAGGTCTCCAGACAGAAGTGAGTAACATGTTTTAACACATTCAAGCCAGCAACAATGCGAACTGCATTGGAAAAAGTGCAATATGTGTACTGTCTGGGAAGTTGCTGAGTATGTGCAGCTGAAGGTGGGATGTGTGGAGATTGATACTGATAATACATCCTGGTTTTGGGGGTTTATTTACTGTTTGTTCACATCCCTCGCTGGCCCCTGTTAATTTCCTGTTGCCTTCTAGGACCATTGTACAGTCTTTGGATGGTAAAGGCTGGCTGTGAGATGGCCTGGATTGGGTTTCCCTTTTTCTTACTGCTTGTCTAACAGATTTAATACTTGTTTCAAAGTCTGATATGCTTTGAAGCAGCAAAGCCTATAATGGCAAGACTGGAGCATCCCAGGGGATTGAGAATCCTGGCTTTCTATGAAGGGCAACCTGATTTTTTCCCATCCTAACACAGTAGATCCCAAATTCCCAGGGTTTAGTTTGTGTATGATGAAAGCTGCCTGCACTTGCAGATCTGCTTGCTGGTCTGTGACCCAGCCAGCCCTCTGTTGCTCCTGCCATTCTCTCTCTCTCTGTGTGCCAGCAGGCTGGTAATTACTGGACCAGAAGAGACAGGCGGAGGTGCCACAGCTCTGGCAACAGCAGACAGTGCAAGTGAGAAGGGAGCTTAGGAGTGAGAGAGCGTGTTGCTCCTTGACCTCTCTAAAGGCTTGGCAATAAAACAAATATTTGGAAAGACCCCTAGATCCAGGCGCCATCTCTTTTTAAAGCAGGAGGGCTCTGTTTTAGGAAGCCTGGCTGTGTATGCAGAAAATTGAGGGAGGGTGAGGGAGGATGGTGACACCTGCTCCCCTCTTGGGCCGCTCCAGTCTCCCATGGCCACACTCCAGAGCCATGTGTCACCCAGAGGAATTCGAACTGCGGGAGGTGAAGCCTGGATGGCGCCGCCGTGGCCCCATCCTGGGGACAAACTCTGAAATTGAACCCTCTGCCCCCTTGCTCCAGCAGACTGTCCTGGCTGCCTGGGCAGACAGAGCTGGCTGTGCCCCAGGCAGAATTGCTAGGCTGGTCATGGAGGTCTCTTCCCTCACCGCCCGCATCCCTGTAGCTGCCGCCCATCCTCCTCCCCTCCATCGCCCTTGCCCTTTTGCACTGACGCTGCCCTTGGAATTGGGCCTGGCAGGTGGGATGTTGTCACCAGGGCTGGCGCAATATGGCATGGCTGAAAAGCACTCACATCTTCCTTGTTTTCCTTAAAACCCTCACATTCCTTTTGTGGCCTCCGGGCTGCCTGGATACCGCACTCAGCTGTCATGGGATAATAGCCGTCAAGTCCTAATTACAAATCTCCCCGGCTTGATCAGAGGGCGGCTGGGCAGTTCCATCTGGATTGTCTCTCTGGGGCTGCAGTGGGGGGGACTGAAAGGGGAGGGAGCGTAGGAGAAATGCTACACAAATGTCATGATGCTCAGAAGCATCCAGGCCTCCAGCCTAAGACAAAAATAATCAGCCAGCTCCAGGGGGCACAGGACCGCAGGGAGGTTTGCTGAAGCAGAGGCTCTGCAGCGGAACATAATGAGATGTGCATACCTCACCCAGCCTAGCGCAACCCTGCGCACGCTGAATTGGAAAGGGCAGATGGACTTGATCCCAAAGCATCTCCAGGGGTCCATCCATCAATCCCTCTTGAGCTCCCCCTGGACTTCCTACGGTGAGGAGGGAAGCTGAAGAGGTGTCATTAGCTGTAGCATCTCCAGCAGAGACTTTGCAAGACCTGCAGAATCTCCATGACAAAGCACTGACTATGCACAAAGGCACCTGCAGTGAGGCTTCCCTTGCTGCCTCTCCCCAGCCAGCTGACTCCTCGAGGAATGGGGAGCTCCCAGAACACGTGCTCTTTGCTTTCCCTGGTGGCTGGAGCTGTCTGGACTAAAATGACGCTGCTCAGCAAAGAAGGCACGTGAAAGAAGGTGCCTTCCAAGTGCATATTGTTAAATGAGAAGGCTTGTTTTAGAATTCTCCATCTCTGAGAGAAAAGACCTCTTGTCCTGGAGGATTTTGAAGTGACAAAGAATCAGGCTTCCTGGTATTTCACCCAAATCGGGAGTTAAATGTGAACAGGGGAAAACAGCAGCTGAAAATAAGAGTGGGGAGAGATACACTGAGGGGCAGGACTTGTTGAGCAGGGAGTGACGAGGGGAGGTGTAGTTTTACGTCCTAGTCTCTGCCATGGTGAAGTGGACCATTACTCCTCACAAGCTTATATTTAATTGCTGTGTACACCGGGGACAGTGTACTTCAGCACTTACCCATATGATGCTACTATTTTCTTGATATTAAGAGGCATGGTTCGTTTAAAACCTGTGCAAGAATAATACATGTGACTCACAAGGCATCAAAGGGTCTGGAGCAAGAAATGAATGTGTGGCAGGGACTGATCAGTCCTCTGGGGGCTAATGCAGAATGGCAGTTCGCCTGCTTGGCTTCCTGCTTGTGCACTGCCTCTTCCCCCCCCCCGGCCTCCCCTCCCCCCGACTCCCTGCAGGGCTCCTCTTCCCGGGAGTTATCTGAGGCCAGCAATGTGGCAGTGGCTGCTGCCGCCACCGCTTCTGCTCCTCTTCCGCTGAGTTTAACCCAAGGTCAAGCAACATCATGGCATTTGCAGCCTCGTGAGTTCTTGAGAGATTTAATTTTCAAAGCGCTCCCAACATCCCCTGGGATAGGCCTTGGCTGAGGTCCAAGGCCTGTGACTGCCAAAAGGAGCAGTACTAGGCCAGACCGACAATAATAGCTAGCTTGCTCTATTCCAGCAAAGAAAGAAAGAAAAGAAAAGCAGTGGGGAAGAAGGGGAGGGGACCCAAGGCCCTTCTGGCCTCAAGCAGGCTTAGTGATGCCTGCAGCAAAGCGTAACCTACAGTTGACACGATAATAAAGCACACGAGGATGAGATGCATGTGTACTGAGTCTTGTCCCCTCACAGACAGCTGCTGAAAATCTGCTGCCCAGCACACAGGGGCTTGTGTGTGTCTATAGGAGGAAAGAGAGTTTCCAAGGATTTTTCTCTTGGAAAACAGAGAAGGGGCTGCTTTTGGTGCTGAGGGAAGCAATGGACTTACCAGCGTGGCTATGGCCAGATAACATGAAGAGAAGCACTGGAGAAACTTTTATCTATAGTCAGCTAGAGGGCTTTGCCAGAGACCCAGGCTCCACCAAACGTGAATCTTTTGAAATGCGTCCAGCCTGATTTGCTACCCTGGCTCTTTCCGTCCAAAGACACAGCTCAGCCCTTGTGCATGCTTTCTGCTGTTCCCACACGGGATTTCCTCCTTCTGTTCTGGGAATCCACTTGGGTTTCTGGGACTCTAACCTCCTCTCTTTCACCCCTGGGTTCTTGCAGTCCCTCTTTCCTCGTCATTCTCAGTCTAGTGCATCAGTTCAGAGAAGAGCAAACAGGAGTCAGCCCCAGGGATGTGTTTGAAGAGAGTACCTCAGAGAAGAGGTAACAGGCTCAAGGAAGGTACAAGTACCAAGAATGGGTATGTTTGAAGGTGAGGGGAGGCCTGCTAGAGGACCATGGAGCACTCCAAGATGCAGGATGCTGGATGTGGTTTTTGGGGATTGTAGGGTGAGTGTGAGGGATGTTCTAGGATTTAGGATTTCTTGCATAGATTATGATCCTTTCTAGAACCAAACCCCACTCTGAAATTTGTTGGTATTTACATTGTGATCCAGGTAGTGTTATTCGCTGCCTGACCACTTTCATTCTGGTACACTTTGGAGTGCAGTTTTGCGTTCTCTGGTTGTTGTTTCAATGGAGCATTCACTCCCTGTTGCACCAGTCTGTCTGGGTTGAGCTGGACGGAGCTGCGTTTGCCTTTCTCATTGCTCCTTGGCTGGACAATGCCAGGCCAGTCAGGGACTGCACCCAGCAGTTCCTGGGCTGCACTGAGAATGGCCTTTGTCTATCTGTTTTTACTTTATTTTCTTTACAGTCCTAGAAACAAGACAGGAATTGGGGAAGGAGGAGATGGTTATTTTAGATATTGCTGGTCACAAGCCAGCAAGCTGGGAAGGCAGGGGATGTGGGGGGTGTGTGTGGGGAAGTGGGGTTTACTAAGTCTAAAATGTTCTTGTGTTTCTGTAGGCATGAATGCAAAACCCAAACCAGAGGTGGTTTTGGTTTTGACCTTGTAAAATGAAAACATGATGACTGAGCTATTGCCAAACCCAATCCCCAGCTGCCTGTGCTCCCGTCTAGCTCTGGTCCATCGCCCTGCCATCCCTCCCGGCTATCCTGGCAGGCAGAGGCAGCAGGAAGTGGGAGGCCTGTTTCTTCCCAGATGGGCTTTAACACTTGCTTGCAGCAGCCAGCCAGCTAGTGGGTTGGCGGGGGAGCCGTCTCGGATGCACTTAAACCTCTGCTCTGTAATGATGGCTTCCTTTGTAACTTTATTGTGCAGACCTACACTGGAATAGTCTCTGGAACCACGCTTTGGGCTCTCCAGCAGAGTTAAAAACAGGAGCTTCACCAGGCAGGGAGTAGAGCTGGAAGGCAGGGCAACCAGATAGTGACAGAGAAGGGGAGGGGAGGAGAAGGGGAGTTTGTGAGCTCCATAGTCCAGTTTCCATTTGGGGCTCTGCTACCATGAGAATGCCCTGATAGGGACTGTCTGTGGCAAGGTGCGAAGGCCCAGAGCTACAGAAAGAAGTGGGTAGGGACAGGGGAAAATGAGGGAAGGCAGATAGACGCGGCCATGGCACCGTGTACTGCTCCCACATCTTACAATGTCTTGTGGCAAGATTTTTACCAGAATTGGCACAGACTGTGGCTTTACCAGGACTACAGCAGGAAAATGTTTACTGGCTTTGAATGCACCTACCCCTAAATTCAAGGAGCAAATTCTTATGGAGGGGAAATATTAATGTTACCCTGTTTCTACTCCAGAAATATATTTTGGTGTTCTACTCTAGAAATTGTATTTTATGGCGTATACTACATCTTCTGTCTGCTAAGAATCAATAAATAACATGAGTATATAGCCCAATTGTTAGGTGGACTGAGTAGCCACAGTTCCCAGCCATGTCATTGGAGTTTAGGAGTGCTGTCAGACTGTCTGAAAATCAACAGGCATCGTTGCAAAAGGTAAGGTCCTGAACAAGGTAGGCAAGCAAGTGTCCTGTCCTTCCATGTGTCTCTTCCAGGTAACTATGCAGAGAAGGTTGGACAGGGCGATGAGGTTTCAGGCAGCAGGGCCTAGGTGCTGGGACTTGTGCATGTGGTGTCTGAGATCAGGGCCTGTTTTTTCCAACCCTGGCCTTAGCCCTCGATGTTTGTCTTCAAGGAGGATGGAATTTCCTACTGAGTATGTTAACAGCCCACTTGGGCAAGTCAAGCCCTGCATGTGGTGCTGGAAATTAATCTGCTTGGGATTTTTGTTGTCTATGTATAATGGCCCCTTTAAAAAGGGGCTGCAAGTACGGGGAGGTCTTAGTTCTGAACATGAGGAAGATCAGCTATAAATAAATTTGTGGCACAGCTACTGTATATAACTAGAATGGCTGCTAAGTTTACTGAAAACTGCAGCAAGTGGTAGTTTAAAAAAAAAAAAATCAGGGGAAGGGGGAATAGTCTTCCAAAATATGGAACACCTCATAAAGCTGGGGAGGTAGGAAACAAGTCAAGCAATCCCAGCCATGGTTTAAACTCACAGGAGGCATACTGTACAGTACATAAAGCCCAGGGAATCAGCTCAGGATGCCAACTAATGAGCTTTTTAATTAGCTGCAATTGCAGGCAAGGTTTAAAACCCAAATAAGTAAGTAAATTAAAGATTTAAAAGGCTGAACAGAATCAATGAAGGGTCAGCACTTAAAATATTAAAATGCCAAAGCAGTTAGCTTTACAGTAAGTTTGCAGTACTGAAGCAGAGCTGCCCCTTTAAGGAAGCAGAAGGCTCTCATTTTTTCTGATCTGAAGCCCTCTGGCTGGAACATGCCATCTGCAAAGATCCATAAATCATCCTGCACTCAGCAGTCTGGAGTCCAGCAGGGTCTCCATGTGTCCTGGCCCTCGCCTGGAACCTGCAGGGCGTTTTCTGCAAGCGGAGGGTCCTAGCCAGGCTCTCCTTTTGGCTGCAGTCCAGATGTTTCTCCCTAGTCGCATCCCGTGAGGCAATGGGAACCATGGCCAGGAAACTTGCAGTCAGCTTGGAAGCCTTCACTCGGCTGCTCTGCAGCAGTAAATGGTCTGTGCAGATTGCACCGGCACTCCCTGACTTTGAACACTTGGGAAAGTCTGCTCTCATTATGGTGAATGGTGACAGAATGGGTGGATTGTCCCCTAGCTCCCAAGCCATGTTGCCTCACAGCATTCTCTTCCATCCGAGTGCCTGACTCCTTCCAAACTTGTCTTTCTCTGTCTTACTGTGAGGTACTCTGTAACCATTCTGATATGTCAGTGTGGTGTCCCTACCCTTTATCTCTGCCTATGAGTTGGTGTTCAGAGGCCTTGAAAATCAGATTGTCAACTCCGTGTGGCTCACCTCCCAATGCAGGAAAGAAGCAACTGTGGAGACAGTCTGATCACAAGTGTTCCAGGAGAATGAGTTCCTTTTTCCTAATTGTACCCATGGGACAAGACAGGGTCAGGCTCAGAGACCATAAGGTATTCAAGATCTCTTTACCAACAGTATCAGAGAGCTGTAGTCCTAGTCAAAGCTAGCCCTTTTTGGGGCATAAGTGCACTTTTCTCATACTCGTGTGTTGGTCATGCTATTGGACACACAGGGGATATAATGAGGAAGTCTATGAGGTAGGATTAAGCTTAAGTTTTACTCCTGTCGAATCTCAGACTGGCAGTGGGCTTTATCGTGGAGAAATTAAAGTGGTTTTAGGGCCATTTTATTTTAAGCGACTGTGGATGGTGTTAGCCTGATGTTTTGGGATGCTGGAGCAGCCTGCACTGTACTACATCACGTGCCTTGGTGTTCAGGTGTTTGTCATCAGTGGTTCTGGTGTGGCTGCACGCACCTTTCGGGGTAGCTGTGCAATGACACAGGCACCTGGCTTCTCTGACACTGTTGGAGGCAGTGGTGTATTTTTGGGGTTCAGGGGAAATGGGGCATTGCCAGCAACAAACTGCCACCTTTTTCACATTCTATGTATAACATACCTGTCAGAAGCAATTAAAAATCACCAGGCTGTCCCCTTGTGCCTTTGCAAGCAGGCCGAGCAAAAGTAGAAACTGCTCTTCATTATGCTGATGCTCCTGGCAGCCCTCAGGGATGGAGAATGCTAAACAGCCTCAGTCCCCCAAGTATGAGGTGCTTTGAGGAGCCAGGCAAGCCCTGTAAGACAGGGCTGCCGCTGACTCTCTCTCTAAGTAGCTTTGTCACATAGGCAATAATCATATCTTACAGTGTTTGGAACAAAAGGAAATGAATTTGTCTGTAATCATGATGCTTCGTTAGGGTCTTCTGTCTGAAGATCTCAAACAGCTTTGTACGTATCAATTGATAATGCCTTACTTTGCACTTCCAGGAAGATAAATATTATTGTCCTAGGGGAAACCTGAGGCATAAAGAGGTCAAGTGAGCAGCCTAGCAGAGAGGTAGGCATTGACAGAGCTGGGGCTACAGTCCAGAATTTCTGTCATCCTCTGCTCAGATGTCAGCTGGTAGAGTGCTGCAGTCCTTCACCTAGAAGTCGTCTAATAGAGGGCTGAGCAAGATGGTTGCTGTGTAGTAAGTAAGGAATGGAGAAACATTTTGCTCTGTTCCTATTGGTTGTAGTTTCATTGGCCAGTGTCCTGCCTTATTGCATCCTCTGCATTTCCATTCTTGAGACTACCCTGATAAGAAGCTGCCGTTTGGACCGGTGTTCACTTCTGGGTCAAGCAAAAGTACCATATTTGATAAAACCCATGGGGACACAAGTAGCATTTGGATCCAGGCTTTGGAAGTAACAAAGGGGTCAATTATGAACATCTAATAATGAGCTACTCTTGTGGGAAAACTTTTTTGTTTTTAAGCAAAACAATAACACACAAATTCAAAGCTGTTAGAATTCGGATATGCAATAGGAGCCAAATGGGTTCGTTCAAATGATGATTTACTGAGACTCGTGTAAAAGAGGGTAGGAGAGAAACTGGAGAGGTGGGAGACAAAGAAGAATCCAGCCCCCAGTGGCCTTGAAAGCAATCGGCAAGTAACTGCTGTCTCCATGCTGATGGATTTGCTGTCACCTCTCCCTGGCATGAGGTGACAGATTTCTCTGTCGGATGAAGCCAGAACCAATAGCCATCCATCACTGTGAGGACGGACAGGAGTAGGAAGGAGACAGAGAGGGAGATAGCAAGCCCTGGCAAAATGTTTCTCTGCCCTCCTTCCTTGTAAATGCTGGGTCATGGGGAGATAGGTCTTCTACATACACATATTGAGGATGAGAATATTGGTGTTCGTTACTTAAAGCGTGGAGGGATCTGAGTCTGGGGGCAGGAGTGGAGGAGGACGCGCTTGTAGGGAAAGCTGTTTTCAGAAGGGAGAGAGCTCTGCTTTGGAGACTTCGCTTGGGATTTTTATTACCATGTTATATTATATTGCATTGTACTGTCCAGTCAGGGGGGAAAGGCTCCTGGAACGGCTGGTATTTTTGGCCTGTCTGTGGAAATCACAGTTCCTAGCAGATGGAAGGGCAGGTCACTGCTCTGTTGCAGCTGGGTCAAGGCTCTCTAAAAGGCTTGCCAGCTCTGCTTCCTTCTATGCATGAGCAGCAGAGACAGAGCTCAGGAACTCTCTTGGGCACCCCATGTCCAAGAGACTTCTAAATACCAGTGAGGTTAAGCACCAGCAAAAGGTGAATAGCTATGGCACAAACTGAATGTGAGCCTTTTAGCTGCAAACCAGAAGGAGATTGCTTCTGCGCTGCTTTAGGGCATTAAAGTTTTAGAGGGACGTCCAGATGATGGTGCAGTGTAAGAAGAGTGGATTATTTTTAAGATGAGTCTTGGTCGATTTGAGACAGGTCTGCAGCATGTCTCTCTGTGATGGGAGAGGCTGGAATCACAAACACTGGAGGTCCTTTTCTGTCTTGTATGACTGTTTTCCCTGATGAAATAACCATAACTTCCAGGTTTTGGTAGTCCTGTCTGTGTTATTACCACTCCTTTGTCATGTGTAAGTAAGCACCAAGGAAGTTTGGAGTGTGGTTTTTGCATTTGGTCAAAATCCAGATACTTCTCTATATAGTTGACAAATGAGAGAAATGCTCCTCTATTTTCTTACCGGTTTCTTGAAACGTTAAACCCAACCAAACAAAACCCCTTCCCCTGTATGACTTCAGGTAAAAACTGTTTGTGCACTTACTTTTAAGATGCGATGTCAGTAGATGAGACCCTGTTTGAGCCTGTATTTTAAGATAACTGTGAATTTGTTTTGGTTTCTAACATGTTAAATTGCTCTTTCAGAACCACCGATTTTCACTTAGAAATTAAATTCTGCTCTCCTTGTAGGACCCTACAGTACTACTCTACTGTACGAATCAGTGCCCTCTGATGGCCTGCAATAAAATGGAATGATTTAGTCAGTTCTCAGAGCAAGGCTGGAAGAGAAAGTCTAAGGAAATGGGCTAAGGAGGCCTTTTATCCTTAAAAAATTGTATTTCTCTTGCAGGAAGAAATGATGTCTGACAAAAGATAGGCCAGGTATATGGAAATATTTTTATATGCACAACCGTCTAAATAACTCTGTAAATCTGTCCCAAAAATCTCTATATGGGGTGTTTAATTCTAAATTGTTCTTACAAATTGCTAAGAGGGGAAAAAAAACCTGTAGCTGCTTGCTGAAAAGCAAAGAGCACAAGAGTGTTCCTTTAAACTGAATTAGCATGCATAAACCTTGGGCTGCTGTTGTGAAGCTTTGCTGCTCCCAGGCCTCAGACTTTGCATCTGGTTTTTCATTCGCAATAGGCTAATGTGCTTTGACGCTGCACCCCTCTGGGAAGTTGCCGACAGGCGGTGTCAATATTTCCTTCTGAAAAAAAAAAAAACCAAACCAAAAAACTCTTAAAGTGTTGCTTTACAATATGCTTTTCAGAATTAAATTACGGAGTGTGCAGGCTGAAAGTCTCCACCTGGAGAAAACGCTCCCAGTTCAACCCATGCATTTCCTGCATCCCTGGAGTCCATTTTTTGGTGTCTTTTCTTTTCCTTCTCTTCAGAAAAGAAAGGGAATGTGAATATTCACTGTCATTTTTGGCAGCTGCTGGACTAGGTTATATCGGCTGTTGTGCTGTCAACTGGAAGTGCTCCAGTTTTCAGGAGTCAGGCATCCAAAACCTGGAGATTGGCATGAAGGTCAGGAAAATTAAATACAGTCATTTAGAGGACTGTTTCTTTTTAGTTTGCTTATTTTGTTCTATTATTTTACTACTTTGCTTTGACATTCTAACAGTTACGCTTTCAAATTTTTCTGGAAACTCACAAAGGCTAGGAGTTCTCCTTTAAAGTGAGAAAGATGCAGGTCTCACACATAAGCACTTGACTGCCGGAGTGAAGGCTTTGTGAAAACCACTAAATATCAGAAGACTTTTGGGATTAAATCACAAGTGTTGACAGCAGCTGAGAGGTGTGTTTTCCCTGGGGCTCTGGTAGTGCTATTGGGGAAGGTGAAATTCACACCATTGTTTTCCTTTCCATCTGGACAATTCTGTCCATTGAAAGAAGATGAGAAGGGATAGCAAGGATACATCCTGACTCCCACCAGTAAATGGCATACACTATTAACATCATCTGTGGGATTGCTCATTGCCAGCACTGGTCTAATACCTGTTTGATTTCTTGGTAGTCCTTTTCACTGAGTTCCCATGACCCCCATGCTAATAAGCTAACTGAAAACACAACTCTTACTAGTCTCCCTTTTAGTTTGGTTATGTGCGCAAGAGTTGAATTCGCTGCCTTGTAAAGGGTCTAGGTGGATTTCTTGATTTTTACATGGTTTATATAGAATTTTAAATAGTTCATTGTTTAACAGTAAACTGTTTACCTTAAAGCAGTCTTGCTGAATTAGCAGCACTGGATTATCCAACTATCGTGTTATTTTACCCTTAAGCAGACTTTCAATAAGCTGACCAAAGTCAACCTTGTGAGGCTTTAATGGCTGGTATCTGGGGACTATGCAGGGGGATTGTAAAGACCAGCATCATTTTACGACTTTATACACTTCAGCAGCAGTTACTGTGAAGCTGCATTGGCCAGTCCATCACTGGAGATTTTAATCCCTTCTGAACTTGCAGTTGAGTACCATCTGGCCCTGGTGATTTACTGTCCGTGAGTTCCTCTGCTAGGTTCATAACTTCCTCCTTGGAGATTTTGGTGTCTGCTAAGGCCACGTTCTGATTTCCCATGAAAAGGGCTTTCAGAATAGGAATCTCTCCATTGTCCTCAAAGGCAGAGACAAGATACACAATTAACTTTCTTTTAAATGGACTGAGGGCTTATAATCATCCATACATCCTTCTTGCTTCTTATTTATGTGTCCTTCTGGCTTAAGAGAGTCTTTATTGTTAAAAGTATTTCTTCTCATGTTTTCTTATTATCTACTCTAATTTCCTATTTGAAACTCTTATGACATAGATTATATTCGAAATGGCCACATATTAAGGGGGCAGTTGTCTTTCTCAAGGATGCTGAGAGAGTTTTTTTATGTATTCTCTGAGCTTTCCTGATTTTATTCTACCCGCCTTGAAGCCCATACACAAAAGCTTCTGTTGCAGCATCCAAAGTGGCTCAGCAATTAAGGGATGAGTTTGCATTCCCCTCGCTCCCCGTTCCTTCATTCCCTTTTCTTTTATGTAGCTGACTAAGGACCTAAAAGGGCCTTAAAAAAATAATAAAAATCAATCCGGTGGTTACTGTATCTTTAAGTTGTTCCGCTTTACACAATACTGCAATACAATACCACTGTCTTTTCTCCTACAATTTTTATTTATATTAGCTGGGATAGATAAATCCCCAGTGCCCGCACCAAACATAATAATAACAAGTAGGAGCAAAAAAACCTGCAGATGCCTCCTTGTGAAGAGCAACCAAGCACACTCGTGGTCACGTGTGGCTGAGGCCTCCCATGCCAACTCCAGCAGGAACACCTAAAAGGAGCCAGGTCTGGATGCGCAGTGTAAGGGCTCTGGATATGTCTAGTCTGTGCTGTGCATTGCCAGGCAGAGATCTACCTACCTGTGAATGCGCTAATCATAACCTGGAAAAGAGAGAGTGCCTGTAAGAGAGATACTCCACCCAAGATAATTGCCTAATTACCTGAGAAGTAGGGTTAATTAACCTGGGCGGATGGCCACAGTCATGACTGTGCTGCTTCTGTGAACTGAGCTGATCTCTTTGCGTGCTTTGTGGTGTGTGGATGGACAAGCTCATGTGGGGCTAGCTGTGGTATTTCTATTCAGATGTGCTCTGCGATCCCCTTAATGTATCAAGACCTCATGAATGCTGAATTAATTAACTTTCACTGTGATTTCATGGCTATTTAATGATCTCTTTGTTATGGGTGGAGAACTGAGGCACAGAGCGATTAGGGACTCTGTCAAGGTCAACCAGGAATTCTCTGGGAGAGCTGGAGATTGAAGCCAGCATTTCCTATCAGTGATTCAGCCACAGCGCTGCCTTTTTTCTCTTTTGAAGGGTTCTGGACAGGTGCATCAGCTTGGAAGCTGCATCCCAAGGATGACTGGTTGCAAGTTGTTGGTGGGGTGTGTGTGGGATGATTAACTCACAATAACTGTGGGTTCATTCAGAGGCTTTTAAGATAAACCCTCGCTGTGGCATCACAGCTCTGTTCAAATGCAGGAATGAGATTAAAGGTGAAGTTTCAGCCCAGAGCTCATCCTCAGGCAGGACAGAAAATAGAACCAAGTGAGTTCTCTGGGTTTTTCCCCAGCCTGGAGATGCTCCATTGGCCAGAATGTCATTTGTGATTTTATTTGTGCTGTTCTCTCGTCCTTTCTCATTAACCCCTTCTCCCGTCTGAATCCTGCAGACTGCAGAGAGCTCTGCCCTGCAGCCAACATGGCTGCTAAGAGAATCATTCTGCCCCTCTGAACAGGAATCCCCCAATATGTGGGTTTCCTGCTCTTCTCTCCAGGCTTTCCTCTAGTCTTTCCTGCTTTAGGTTCTTTACATTTTAACTATTTTGTGACTGTCCGTTCTCCCTCGCAACATCCAAATCTATGCCACCTCTCACCTTGCTAACACAAAATACTCCTCTTTCCTATTATACCTCCTTAACGCCCTGCTTTGAAGATTGTTGTAGGAATGGAGCCAGGAGCTGGCAGACCTGTGTGCTAGCCCATTAGATCTTGTTGTGTGTTTTGACAAGTTGAGTTTTATCTTCCTACCTGCCTCTTGCAAAATGTGCCAAGATGAAACTTTGAAAGCTGCTTATTGAGGTTTCAAGATTGAGTGTCTCACCACTGCTCACCAACTCCTCTTTCCCATGGCCGCTCCATAGCAGTGGCTGCCTGCCATGCTGTGTGGTTTTGTCAGATTTTTGGTAATGCTTTTCTCTGCCTCTCAGTAGGTTTTGGGTAAATCTTCCATTTTATCTTCAAAGCACTTTGCAAATGTTAACTCATTTGCATGTCATCCCTCTAAGGCACATGGCATTATAGTTCTTTACCAGAAAAGGAGATCAAGTCATAGAGCAACCTCAGTTAATTTAGCCCTAATGTTACACCCTAACAGCTGTTCTGAAAAAGATACAAAGTGGACATGAGTTTGCCCAGAATGTATACATCTCTATCTGCCATTTAATCTGGAAGCCAATTATTTAGGAAAAGGTTACTGTTAGCATTTGTACTACACAAATAACATGTCTCATTTTTGTATGCATGGTATTATCAAATCTCATTTTATAAAGCTTCTTCCTTCCACTCCCCACTCATTGCTAGAAATGTATTCATTTTGGTCCAGATGCTAAGGATTTTCAACAGGCTCAGCTCCTCAGATACCTTTCAGGAAACATTACTAATTCTCTTTGCATCTTGGTTCGTCATCTGTGCAACCTCTAATCTGTGTCCTTTAACCCAGAAAGGGTCTCATGTTTTACTTGTTTGATAGAGATTAGGTGAGTATTTGGTTCTGGCACTGGGAATGGCACATCACCGTAGTATACTGGAGTACCCTTTTAATGAAACTCATTGTGTCATTCAAGTGAAGTGTCCTAAGAATTCAGAGCTCACACTTCCCAATGAATGTAACTTTCACTGCAAGAGAGACGATGTGAGATGGACATGCGTAGTGATGGTTCTGCTGCTAGACGTCACCCAGGACTGGCTGTAAAAACGGTGAAGGGTAAAATACAGACCCTTTACAGAAGGGTAAAATACAAAAAAAATTAAGATAGGTATCAGTAAAGGATACTGTATAATTCAGTAGTAAAAATGGAAAAAGAAAAGCAAGCAAAAATACATGCACAAAAAGGGAATAATTCCCTGTGCTATTTTATTAATAAAATGGACCAGGTCCTGAAGGCTGTACCCTGTCTGTCTTCTCTTTTCAGATCCATTTGGGTGAATCAGAGGCCTTCTCTGCGTGAATACATTGCACGAAAAACATGAGACGCTCTTTCTGTGAAAAATGGGGTTAACTGTTTCCCCCACTTCTGGTATGAAGCAGTTACTGTCGAAAAGGGCTACTGTACACTTTGTAACTGGGGTCTGGCTGGGCAAAGGGTGGAATTTGCTGCTGTCCAAACAGGAATTCCTAGGTTCAGACTTCATGTAAATAATTAGTGAATAAGCTCCGGAATGCTCCTCAGTAATGGTGTAGGCCAGTCCTATGTTCACTGAAGCAGAAGGAATCACATCACCTGGGAAAAGGGGAGACAGGGAACCTGCTGATATTGGGTTTGTTTAAACGCAAAGGGAGGGAGATTCTTCTCTATGGAATGGATCCTGTGGTTCTTATTTGTGGTGAAAGGAGTAGCATTTTGGAAGGTGTTTCAAACACATAAGCTAGCTCAGGATTGCTTGAGCATCCGACTTGTGACTACTCTTTCCCAAGGTGTCCATAAGGGGCACTGCAGGGTAAGAAATGGGGACAACCACGCCGGTCCCAAAGTAAGTTTGGTTTCAAAGGACACCACAGGGCATAAGGGGTAATCCCCAATATCACTGAAGGGCTGTCTGCACTTACGGTTTACATGGTGTGGTAGGAACAGGGATGGTGCTATGTCTGTAGAATCTTAAAGATTGAATGCTAAGGAAGGTGGTTGTATGGGCACTGCTGAGACACCTATGTATAGGCGTCAAACCTTCTAACTGGTGGGACCTACCTGACCTAGTCCAAACTGGGGTGCGGTGTGGGCACAGGTACACGCATTTGTTTGAGTAAAGGTTTGAGCATCTGACGTTGCTTCTGAGAGGCACGTATGTGTGTACGTGATAAGTCATGAACAGGTAAAGGAGGTGACAGTACTGAGGGGTAAGGCGAGGGGAGTTCAAAGCTTAGAATTGTGGGTAACATTGCTGTCTCTGCTACCAAATCATTATCTGAATGACCTTAGAGAAAGACCTTTAGCAATTCTTTGCAGCAGCTTCCTCACCTGTAAAATGGGGCAGCACTCACCTGTGGGTGAATTAGATAAACATCTGTCATAAGCCCATGCCTTGCTGATATGAGGCACAGTATGAGTTGGGTTATTAGGACTGGTTTGTATGCTTTTTTTATGGGCAGAGGGAATTTGAAAAGAGCTTTGCAACTGAGGAGTGTCTCTGTCATTTGTTTGCTGTTATCATTCTTGCCTCCCTAACAGACTTCTGAGAGGCAAATGACTGTAGGACGATAATGTACCGATAATTCTGTGATGTAAAAGCTGAGAAGCACAAAGCGAATGAAAGCATGCGTATGTCTAGATGAATGAGAACATGTGTTTCAAGGTGTGGTGTGTGTGCATATGTTACACGTATATCTGTATTACTTTACCTCTCTGTGTCTGGCACAATTGTGTATAAGTGCACGTACTCAGCCTGACACGTATGAATGGGTGCTTAAGTACACATAAGAGTGCCTCTGAATGTGTTTGAAGACCTGTATTTGTGTTCTGGAGCGTCTGTATCTGGCACAGATATCTCTGTGTGCAGTGAAGCACAACCTTTTAAATGTGTGGCAAAATGACACTTCGGAAACCATGACTGAAAGGCATGGTCCAAGGCATGTCTTTAAAACAATTTAAAAAAACGGAAGCACTGAATGCATCGTTGTCAGTGTTTTGATTCCAGAATACCCAGGATCTTCCTGCAGATGCAATGTTTTCTCCTTGGAATATCATTCAGGTTGAAGAGGGCAGTCAGGTTGGCTAATTTGGTTTGAATGAGCACTCTCTAGAGACTGCATGACTACACGCTGTCACAAGCACCTGCTGTGTCTCACCTGCATGGTGTAGCTACTGAATGACTGTTTGAGGTAACAACATGTAGAGCAACTGATAGATAGGAACATAAATTCTGGCTGCTTCCACAGAACATGCAGTACCGGGCTCTTTGTTTATCATCTCGCAGATAACTAGTAGGTCGTATCGCATGCTTACGTGGGCAAGTGATAATATTTAGAAAACATTTACCTATGGTACATGTTCCTTAAGGAGTATGTTGACCTGTTAGTGTGTAGGGATATTGTTTCTCTAGAAAACATCATGGTTAAAAGCCCCTATTTAAAGTGGGCTTTTTTAAAGAAACACTTCCCTGAAGTTAAAGCAAGCAGTTCTTAAGGGCTATGGGTAGCAAAGCATGCCAGTACATAATTCCACTTGAAAATCTGAAGATTCTTGAATTCACTTTGCCATCTGCCAAACAGCAGCATTATTCTTACTCCCAACTCCAGGGTGATGCTCTGAATATGCTGCACGTGAGGCCTTGGCCCGAGTGTCCATGTTTTGTTCCTTCAGCTCAGAGGCTGGCACACACCCCTGGTGGCCTCTTGGGACCTGCCTGTCACTGCTAATCTTTCTTCTGCCGCGAAACTTCCATTTATTTCCAAAGTCACGAGATGACACAGACTTTCAGCGGCAGTTCTGCTCCCCTTCACTCTGTTTTTTCTCCTCTGTGCCAGTTTATCTTTCAAGGGCCCTATTTGTTTTTAAGTTCTGGGATTTCTAGCTTGCACCCAAAGGACTCCCAACATCGTCTGTACAGCGCAGAGAGCCAATGCCAGAAAGGCACTGATTTTGCTCTCGGTCTCTTATGTGTTCTGCCAGTTCCATGATTACTTTCAAGCTTAGTAACAATTTACACATCGTTCCTTTAACAAGCGGGTCTTTGAGTTTCCATCCAGAAGTTGAGCAGGCACGGCTTTTTAAATGTCCATTCTCTGTTGTACATGCTGGTTTTCTGTCTTTTAAGCATAGACGGAACTAAAATCCACAACAAAACTAGGACAAGCTAACAATAAGCTATAAAAGCGTTTGGACTGGCAACTCACTCCCACCTTGCTGCAAGCTGGTGGGGCTGATGTATCCAGTTTTTCCGCAGTGTTAACTGCAGATGAGGGCACCTTAGGTTTCTGTCTGGGCAGGCTGGCCCTCGCATATTGTTGTAACCTGTTAGCTAGGGAGGGTGGCTGCTGGAATGACAGTGTTTATTCAGTTGCGTCTCAAGAGATGGTGCCAGCATCAGTTTGAAAAGGAGACAGCAGTTCAGCTTGGAAAGGACCGACACACAACTCTTTCCCCATTGCAACATCCTGGTGCAGACCCTGCCTGATCACTTGGCATTAACAGGGTCTCCAGGTCAGCCTGGAAAAGGAATGGGGACACCTTTGTCATCATTTCTTGGAATTGCTCTCATACCTCATTAATCTGATGGCATACAGGCTACTTGAAGCATACTCTGAGGCCCATCCATCTGATTACAGAGACTTTTCAAAAGCGGAGTGGAAACAGGAGTTTTCAGTGGAAGCCTGATCCCATGTCATTATAGTCCCAGCTTCCTTTTTCGTTTTCCTAAGCAGATTGGTGTACACAGGCATGCACATGCGCGCACACACCCACACAGAGGAAATGTGAAATTATCTCTCTCTTGCAAGACTGGCCTCCAAAGAGTTAATCTGTGCAAGAGGAGAGACCTGAGGGGAGAAGGGGGGTGCTCTGATTTGCTGTTCCCTGGATCCTAGCGATTCTGCGTGGCCTTTGTCTCACCGATCTGCCCCTGTGTCCCTTCGTCCTGGACAGCCTTTCCTGAGAGCTGAGATCTCTGTTCCTTGGCTCTCCCCAGTGGAAGCCCCCACTTTGGAGCAGCAGTAAATCTCTTCATGCAACCTGGCCAACTACGCTTTCTCAGGAGGGAAAGCGAGCGGGGGGAGTCAGGCCTGGGCTATCACCTGCTTGTAGTCTCATCTATCACCTTGAATTGCGTTGCAGGATAAAATTACTCATCCAAACCTAATATTAAATTAAATCAAGTCTGGAGCAAAGAAGATTAATGGGCTGTGCGCGCACATGCACACGTTTGGCAAAGTGGCTGCGACCCAGGCAAAGTTTGAAATGCTTGTTGGAAATTATGAAACCAGTCGCAAGGAGGACTAGGGAAGGCTGCAAGACTCCTCCATCCCTTTGCAGAAATTGGGCTGTGGGACCAGCTTCCACCTATTGAAAGTGGAGACGACTCCTTGTGGAATCATCCGTGCTATGTAAGAATTTATCCAAAGGGCGAGGACTCTTTCTTCTGTGGTAAGGGCCTTGTGTAGATAGGGTAAGCCATGGAAGCGAAGGTTTTTGGTAAATGACTATACAAGCCGTAAACATTTGATGAAGACCAACAGCATCTGTGTTGTTCCTGGAGAAATAGTGGGCTGTGTAAGAGCAGAGACTTGGGAGTATGAACTGAGTGGGAATGTTTAGTGATTGCAGAAGTCAGCTGTCAAAACCCAGGACAAAGCAATTCTTCAAGCTTCTCTTTGTGTGCCTGCTGTAAAATACAGTATACTTTGGAAGGCTGAATACAGGGCTGGGAACTGGGAAGCTTAGGTCCTCTTTCCTGCTGTGCTCACTTCAGCAGTGTGGGACAGGCTCTGTGGGTTTGATGTAGCTTCATCTCTCGTGCTAAGTTGGACTGGGAAAGCACTCTGCCCTTCAGCCTTAAAATCTATGAGTGATACTGGCCTGCATCAATGAGGAGCTGGCTGTCTTTGATATTCTGTGCCTGTTGAGTAAATCAGAGGTGTATGCACTACAAATATTTATCATCCCTAGAATGTTTTTTTTGTATGAAGGACTTTACAGAAGCCAGGCTCTCACCAGTGCTCCAGTGACGGTCACGAATGAGTCCTGTTTCTGTGATGGGGACACTGAGGCACAGAGGGACTGCAGATGCCAGGTGCTCTGATTCTGCCCTCCCTCCTACTCAAACCGCTAGATCACATTGCCTTATCACCTGACAATGTTTTTCAAAAATCAACAGCCTCATAAAGCTTTTCATAATCTACAGCAGATGCTGTGAGGAGCCCATTTATTAGCTTCATGGGGGGAAAAAACAAAAACAAAACGAAATCCCAACCTTCCCCTAACCCGCCACACAAAACCTCTACAATAAATAAAGTAAATGTGTGTGTGGGGTGGGTAGTTCATCCCCAAAGCAAACAGGGTATTTCTCTCCTCTCTTGGGTTTGGCTAAAAAAAGCAAATAAACCACAGAGGAAGCGCGTCATGGTGCAAACCGTAACCAGATGGCGCGGGTGAGAGCGTGGGAGGGGAGAGGGGGTTTCTCCAAACAGAATATGCATGTCAAAGAGGGAAAACTACAGAGAAAGGCAGTTATCAGAGACCTTGTTTGTGTGACGGTTTGGGTTGCCCCCAGCCATGGCTGAGAGTCCTCCCTGGGGGTGCGTTGGGGGAAAGGGGGAAAGTCTGTGACTGAAACTGAGATTGCTGGGGGCTGCAAGTGGAAAATAAAATAGGGTAGGACTCCCCAGAATCAGCAGCAGCCCGCAAAACATCTCGCTCAGCTCCTTTCTTTTTCTGTTTCGCTGCTGCATGCCATTGAACTCTGTCAGGTGCTTCTTTCTCTTCTCTCTCACTTGCTGCTTCTTTTCTGAGATTCCCAGAAATACATTTCTGGCCTTTCTCTTCCTCCTGCACCTTTCCACGTGCTTATCCATCTGCCTGCCCCTGGTGAAAGGGGCCTGCTGGGGGATGTGCCAGGGAGCCAGCCTGGCCGGGGTCAGTGGAGGCAGGGTGCTTTGCTGGTGTCATGGTGCCTGATGCAGCTCTCGCTCCTTCCCTCTCTGCTCCCACCTCAGCCACCATCCTGCTGAGATGGTTCAAAGACCATACCTCCTAGAAGACCTCCTCACAGCTGACAGGTGGGCATGGGCATCGGCTTTTAAGATGAGTCTTCGGACACGAGGAGATGAGCTGGATTTCTGTGCCCTGCGCTCTATTTCTCTGTCTTTAGCAGTACCTCTCCTTTGCACTGGGTGAGGTAGAGAAAGAATGTGGTTTTCCCCCATGGTAGGGCAGTTTGTAGTGGTGAAACAAATGGGGCATTCTTGCTGTGAAGTGGGCATTGCTTTTGCTTCTGTAAAATGTAAATCCCCTCTTGCAAGGCAGTCAGAGCTCTTATTAGACCCTTTTTCCTTCAGTGTTGGTGCTCAGGCCAGCGAGGAATGGGAAAACTCCGCCATGCGCTACGATAAAGCAGCTCCGGCTGGGCTGGAGGCTGTGGGCATGCATGGGAAAAAGGTCTCCTCCTCTTCCTGTCCCTTTAGTTTGGCTCAGTCTTGTCAATGTGTTGCAGGCAATATTTTTGGCATAGGGAATCAAGCAAAAAGATAAGCACGAAAGACACTATGGAGAATGGGCACACAGTTAAAACCTGGTTCGACTCTGATGTTTTGTGCATGCACGTGGACACGTTCTCTGAGTGTCAGCAAACAGTATACAAGTCAAGCATGCATCTCCATATGTATATTACTTGAAGGATCATCAGAACGTGGACAAGCTGAGCTGCAAGGAAGCTGACCTTAGTACTTCTTGAGAATGTTCAGTTTTCATATATCACTTGACCGTAGTTTTCCCAAAAGGCATCAGGGACAGAAACTGCTAATAATATTTTGAAAAATGTCTTAGAGCACTCTTCAAATATTAACCTTCCTTCTGCCTTAGGCAGGAGTGATGATCATTGTCATTTCAGATGGGGAAACGGGGCACAAAGAAGTGAATTGCTTAAGGCCTTGCAGTGGATTGCTGCCAGTGCTGGGAGAAGAGTTTGGGGGGGTCTGATTCCCATTCTGGGACTTGGGCCTCAAGACAATTTTTTGCTTTCCTGTCTTTTCAGCATTTTTCTCCCTTCCTTCCCTCCCTCCCCCCTTTTCCTCTCGCCACCCCTACTGACCTCAGACATCTGGTCTGAAGCTTGCTTCAGTGATAGGCTTTGGTGAATTTTTTGAAAAAATGGCTTGTTTGGTTTTCATACAACGTTGGACAGAGTTAAAGGGTATTGGGAGGGTCTTGGGGTGTTAACCTGTGTGTGAGTGGAGGGACTGACAAGGAAAATATGGTGACGTCACCTTCTTTAGTAGTTTGGGAGAAGGTAAAAGCATCCTTACAAATAAGGAGGACAAAGGGAAATGTTTTCTATCTGGCTTCATTCCTGCGCTGGTGAGTTTTTGATGCTTTAGGGAAGATCACCTGGGAGGGATGGGTGCTCCTGTCCCAGCTCTTACCACTTGCCAAAAAAATGCATCAAGAGATTGGGTGTAGTTCATTTTGGCTGTCTCAAACCTGGCTGATTTCACAGGTACATCCTCTGGGTTTCTGACGGGCCAAGAGATTCTACAACTGGTGTAGTGCTCAGCTGTTAAATTGCTAGGAACAGTGACAGCTAGGTCCTGCAGGCCTGAGCCATATGGATGAGAAGCTGAATGGGTTTGTATGAGGTAAATGTACATGTATGGGAAGGTAATCAGCTAGTGAGAGAAAAATAGGGAAGAATGTGTGAGAGAGCAGGTAATTAGGACAACTGAGTGAGCATAGGCAGGAAGGCTTGTAAATAAATATGGCAAGGTTGATTGATAGGAACCTGAAGAGGAGAGTGGTGTCTGAGTGATGTGTGGAGTGAAAAGCACTGTGTGACAGCATATAAAAAGGGGTAAAGAGGAGGTTTATGGGGTGTGGTATTTGGAAATGCAAGATGGAGAAAGGAGAGTTGTGGTGGTGAGGTTGCAAAGTGGGATCTGCCAGGAGCAAGAAGTACGGATGAATGGAGCTGTGTTTGAAGGAAGTGGAAAGAGTCAGAGACTTGAGGATGAAGATGGGGATGGAGTGAGCATATGCAATGCGGGAGGAAGATATTATTGAGGGTTGGAGAGGGAAAGGGTGCATGTGCAGGATTTGGATGGGTTAGTTCTTGGAGGGTTTGGCTTGTGCAGTACATCAGCAACACAGAGAGCCGGGAGTGCTGTCCTGTCGGCATGACTGATGTGGCTCCAGATTGCGTGTTGTGAGTGTGGGGTTTTTGCCCCGCGGGCAGAGTGAAGTTATGCATTTTCCACCCACGGAGTGTTTCAGGAAAGGGCTGCTGCAGCTCCTCTGGCAAGAGGGAGGTTTGGGCAGATCTGCTTCACTAGACAGAATGACAAGGGAAGGGCAGAGGAAAAAAACCCGCCACACAAATAAAAAGCTGTCTGTTTGTTCCCCCAAAGGAGAGGCGGGCGTTAGCAGCTCCCCCTNNNNCCCCCCCCAGTGACTCCCAGATAATTAGCGTGTCTATAGAGCAGAGCTGCTGGCTCTAGGCATGCAAGAATCATTTTCAACAAAATAAAATGCAGATTTTTCCCAGTAAGTACTTGTGTTAGCTTCTACCTCCCTTCCCAGTTTCCACCCCAGCAATACACAGGCAGCTCTCATCCCCTGAACGTTCAATTATTGCTGCTGCATGCTAGTTATGCACTATGGAGTAGCTTGGGGGGGATGCCAAGAGCTCTGGAGAGAGCGGGGCGCAGGAGGAAATAAACACCAGCAGCACAGTCAGGATCTAAAAGCAATGCTTACTGGAGTAGAGAGGGAGTTCTCTCTCTGCTTTAATTCCTTTCCCCCTCCACTGGTATCACTGGGGACAAGATGGAATTGGTCATGGACACCCTGGTAATTACAGCAGTGTTTCCCTCCACCATCCATCCACCAAGATGTGATACTCTCCCATCAGCAGCAAGGAGGGCCAGGTGGGTCCACAGAGTTCTTGGGGTGAGATGTGACTCTGCAGCAGGTAATGGAGATAATCTTGTGTTCTGGCTCTGAATAAGGGCGTGGGCTGTGGCAAGCATTCTGCCAGGGATGTAAGATTTTAGAAGCCCATCTGTTGAAGTAGCAAGGACAAACTATACTCCTTTTCTGAGTGCAACACTTAATGCAATAGGTTCCTGATCTCTGCAAATGTTGCTCTTACAGACAAGAAGCCTGCCTCTCTCAGCGGCAATTGCTATGAAATGAATGCCACAATTTGCTAGGACTCTGGACCCCGTTGCTGTTGCAGACTTTTTCTCTTGCTTCTCTTAACTTTGCATTCATCTTCAAATCCAGAATGTATGACTTAGGCTAATTGTTGGCCAATATTAGCGAAAAGCATTGACTTGACATGCTGTTCACTACAACTTGTTCCATAGTCATTATCACAGTGAGCTCTTTCATGTCTTTAATGGGTAAGTTGAATTTTCCTTCATTTGAGTGTTTGGTATTATTACGAAGTTGGTTTGATATCCAGGTTTAATATTCCTTATCCTAGATTTCCCAACTTTTATGCTGTCCCCGAAGGTAGGGTGAGAGTTGGCTGCTGAATTAAGTGCTGTGTTTCATTCTCTGAGAAGGGCGTTTATGTCTGAATGTTGCTGGGATGTGTCTGTTGGCTGGTACTAGAATGCAGCCAAGTGGGGCTAGAATTAGAAATCATATCAGCCCTCCCATCCCTCCCTCTTGGTAAGGGGTGGGGCAGGAGGGAGGATGGGAATTTTAGAAGGCAGTTCTGATGAAATCCATCTCCCTTTCCTGGCCCTCTGCATGGAAGCAATCCCAGCAAAACAGAGATGCAGATGGTCTCACCCCTGGAGCCAATGCCTATGTCAAGAGCCGTAGAAATGTGAGACCATACCACCAATGAAGTTCAAACAGCACTGAATATCTGCTGTCAACGCTAAGTAGACTCCCCCACCCTCCTTTTTCCTTTTTTTATAGTTGCTGATGCCTTTCTTGTTTTGTTTCTTTTTATTTTGTTTTTCTGTGTTTTTGTTTTCTGTCTTTAGGCCGCCTTGGGGGCCTAAAGAAAGACTGGTGGAAAAACAATCAGTCCTACTTTGGATGGCTTTGCTTAAGGGGTAGAGAGATCCTGTTTTGAGATCGTATTTGGAGGGGTATTTTCTAGGTGTATCTCTCTATCTCTCTGCCCCTCCCTCCTCTGCCTACCTCCTATGTTCTTCCACCTCCCTCCAGCATTAACACTCATCAGAGTTTCAGTGGAAGTATTGAATAATGGCTACTGTGGGACCCCAGCCAATCCCCGTGGATCACAGTCCAACATCTGACTTGTACAAACGGAGACAACGTTCACATCGTGGCATCCTACCCTGCTCTGCACGCTGTACCTGGGGAGACAGTCTCTCCTGCTCTCTCCAGGCTTCTCCCTCCTCTCTGTGGGCAAAACAGCCTCTGTGTTTATGGTCTTCCAGCATCCGCCTTGCTCTTTTGGCACAGCCACTGCTCCATCTCTGTTGTGTCCTCAGCACAAGCTCTCTTGTTGCAATGATACCATCCTATGAGTAAGTCTGTAAGCTTTAGCTCTCGCTCAGCCTTCTGTTTTGGTAAAGTGGAAGCTAGACTGCACGTTTCACAAGTCAGGCTGTCCTGTCGGGCCTGAAGTGCAGAGGATGGGCAGAAATCTCAACTGAGCCTTTTATTTTCTAGGCCACGTATTACACGAACTGCTAAGCTGGAAGCAGGGGCCATTCACTGTAGGGGTGGGTTTCCCAGCATCCCAGTGGCACATTGATCCTATTTCAAGCCCTGTTGATTCATCAGATATCACACTTTACATTAGCCATCAGTCCCTCAAACAAAGTGAAAAAGGCAGGGCAGCTGGGTCTGGATGCTTCCTGGGCTGGGGCATCCCAAGCCTGCTGGACCAATCTGCCTTGACTTGACAGCGTCTGGCAAACTGCTTGAGGAGAAAAGCCTGGGCACAGAATAGCATTGTGGGATAAATTATCATGCAGGCTCAAAGAGATGAGAATTTAGTGGCTGCTGACAGTCTGTGCTACTCTTCCTCATGTTAGGTCATGAACGGGGTTTTGTCTGGGTCTAGGAGAAAAGCCTGTGTGTGAGGTCCGATGTGTGTCCTCTGTGGTCCACATTGCGGGGAAGTAAATAAACTTCCATCCGTCCATCCCAGATGGTTATGAGTTGTGTGCTTCTTTGGGAGAACATTGTAAAGACCTACAAACTGAAAGACCAGCCACTGAGCTTGCTTTGAGAAGATTCATAAGAGCATGTGTATGTACTCAAAGAAAATGCACAACAGAGGAACAGGTATTGAGAGGCTGCTGGTACTGGCTGTTTCACAATGAATTAGTTCGATATTAAGAATTTATTTCCAGGTCTTACTCATTTTGCATGTTCTCCCAGCTTTCATTTTTTCATCACTTGCCCCCTTTTTTTTTTTTTTTTTCCTTCTAGCTCTAATTTTGAAAGGGGACCAATATAGACAGCTGCCTAGCCCTCTCACTTTTCTTAGCTTTTTCTTCCTGGTTTCTGAAGTAATAAATGGCAGGGATCAAAGTAAATCCATATATGTCTGGAAGAATTCAGAACACTTGGACATGCAACAATTTACTAAATATTCAGAAAGAAAGATAGAGAATTAATCAGAAAGCAGCTATCAATCCAAAGGAAGTATAACCATGATAAAATTCCTGATGCTGGAGCAGCATGGAGTTTAATCATTGGAGATTCTGAAAAGCTTGTGTATGTTTTGAGACATTTTTATTCTTTCACTCATGTCTTTTGAGATAAAAAGTAATAAGCTAATTAAAATGTACCCAAGCGTGGCTGTGAGTAATAAGATGAGAGTATGGACATAAAAAAACCAAACCAACATACATAACAATCCTTTTGTCACAATCCTTTCGTCTAGGTCAGGGAGTACAGTCATGTTTCAACTTTCTGAACATTGGTGATATCAGTGAGAATACAGGCTTCATTAAATGCTTGGACAGTCCATTCATTAATAGATCAGACAGGACTTGACTAAAACTGGAAAGGCCCTATTTTGCTCTTAAGCTGGTCAAAAGCTTGTATGACAAGTAAAGGAGAAACAGCGCTTTAAGTGATGAGGAAATTAAGCCCTGGTCTGGCCAAAGCTCCAAAATCAATGTATCGAGGATAGTTTCAGAGACAGGTCCCAAGCCCAATGGAGTCGTGTCAGTGAACATGCACAGCACGTGAATTATGATAAAGAGAATGTACCTGTTTGCAGGAAGGGGCTGGAGCATGCCTATTTAGTAGTGCTTTCTGACTTTGAATGAAGAAGGGAGGTTGAAGGACATTTATTGAACTTGATGATTTGGGGGATGCGGGATGAAGCAGCGTTATTGATCTTCAGGTGAGCTGCAGGCTGGAGCTTCTGGGCAGTATTCAGTGCAATTGGGCCAACAGAGATGAAACTGAGGGCAGACCTGGACCTTTGTTGGAATGATTGTGTGTTTCCTCTTTACTACAGCTACAGATTTTGGGGAAGGATGGGAATGCATGTGAGAAAAAGGCTTGAATGAACGGACATAGTAAGGCTCTGTCTGATAGGCTCCTTCTTTGAATTTTGCCTAAAAAGTCTGCGTGAATGGTGCTGTGCATCTATTACTTATTTCCTCCTTTAGATTTCTAAGTCCAACTGTAGGTGTGCCTCGCCCATAAATTAAACATCCCAACATAAGCAAATGGCTGCTTATAAATACCTCCACCTTAACCCATCTCTTTATCAACACTCTTTGAGGAAAAGAGGTGGGCTTTGTAGCATGAAGTGGAGAGACTTTCTCACTTGTCCTTTAGCCAGAGAAGGTGCAAATAGAACACTGTTAAGGCCTTAGTTCTTCTGATTTTTGTGCTGATACCCTGCTTTTCTCTCACCTGTGTTGATGCCTCAAGCGTAATTCAAACCAGCTGATTGTTTGCCACTGCAACAATTCTTCTCCCTTGCCTGACAATGCTGACAAAATACAGTGTCTCTCTCCTGCTCTAGGCTTGTGCCTGCACTTCCTCTGCAAATGGATGTTCTTGCTGTGCCCGCAGGTAGTCAAGGCTCGTGCTGCTGTGCTGCCTCGCATATTGTCCCCCTTTCTATTGTGACACGACTGGGATGGCTCTTCAAAAAAGCAAGACCCACTGGACCCACAGCACTAACACCGAGCTGAAATCCAGTGAACCTGAGGTGATATGCGACTTGCCCTTCAGGAATGATTTAGAAGGTAAGTTAAAAAAATGTATCGCCTACGTTTCTAGACCTTTTCCTGGTCTGTGTGTGAATGGTATTGGCTTTACAGGAGACTGAAGTAGGTACAGGCCACCCTTACGTGCTCTGCCTACAGACTGTCATGCACAGCTAGAGGGAATTGATACCAGTTAGTATGGGACCAAACTGTTGTAGAGGTTTATAATTAGCATCACTTGCAGCAGCATTAAGAGAATTAGTGGACTCATTTACAGTCAGGGCAAATGTCAGAGACCGAAAAACAGTCCTTGCTGGAGCAACACAAGTACTCTCAAGGACGTGGTGTGAGGTTTTTCACTCTTGACTCTGCTGCTGCTGCAGGGTGGGTGCAGCCAGGACTTCCATCACTCTCGCTCTTCCTGCCACGAAAGCGCTGTTTCCATTTCCTGCCACAGTGGTGAGAAAAGCCTTCACATTGCTGCCTCCTCCCTTGCCCTTTCAAACTCCCTCTCCCGAGTTGAGTCTGCTTTTTGACATATAACGTGCCCTGAGGAGGATCTGAAAGACACAGCATGCTAAAGGGGTACTCCCCTTCCCACACACATGGGGAGGTAGCCCTTGATAATCTCCTACGTCTCATTCGCAGAAGTGTTTGCTCTTGAAAAGAAACGCCTGGTGGTTAAAGTGGTTCCAGTAAAATACCTAGTGAGTAGGTAGCTAATTTCCATAATACAGAGAAGCCTCAAGAAAAGAAATCCCTGGGGCTTGGTCTGTAGCAGAGAAATTACCTATCACTGGCAGCAGGCAGAAGCGCTATGTTCAGTGCTGGTTCAGGTTTGCTCACTGCTAGTTTTGACCCTTGCCTACTGTAAGGCTGCTGAATGTGGTTTAAACCACACATGTCTGACCTCTTATTGAACCTGTTAGGAAAAAGTTATTTTTCCAGTGCGGAATGAGGATGGGGACAAGTGGGCATGCAGAGAGCTGATGTCATTATTGTGCTCTTCAGTAAGGAAACTGTACGCTACCATTGCTGGTAATTTCTGTCCCTTGGAAAACTTTGCTCCAACTCAACATCTGGTTTTCCAAATGGCTCTGCTATGCTAGGTTTTTTCCAAGTGCTTTTCAGGCTCAGTTGGCTGACTTGCATGTGCAGGTCAAGTGACTTGCCCCCATAGGTCATGCAGCAAGTGAGTACTTTGATCCTTGTCCCCACAGATGAGATCAGTTTGAGGCACTTCTGCCAGTGTTGAGATCTGTGCTTCAGGCTTTGGAGGCAGGGTGTTTCCTGGATTACAGAGCTCTGTTTGCTAGAGACTAAAGGGACTGTGGGGAAAGGTTTAGCCATTTGCTTCAAATTTGACCTGATCTCAGGTCTGAAAGCAGAAAGGCTTATTCTGTAAATGGATTGAAGGTGTGAACTGCCTGTTTTATCGCTCCATTCTTTCACCTCAGGGAAAGTGTAGACCCTGCATCGCTCCAGCGTTGCATTTTAGCTGCAAGGTGTTTGTTTCCGTGGGCCATGGACCCTGATGGGCCTGATGGCTTTGACAGGAGTTGCTGAATGCTTGACTCTTCCTGGAATTTTGCAACCCGTATTAAACTTGATTCAGTTCAAGCAGCATTTTGAGCAGAATAACAGGTCAATCCCAGGGCCTTTGAATAGCAAGGAATAGTTTTGCTAGCTGGCTGCTCTGCAGTATATGCACAACTGCATGCAGGCTTACAGTGCTGAGTGGGTATTTATATTGTGGGAATGGGTTGGAAAGGTTGGTTGCCTTGACCGAAACTTATGCCCTCCATCTGCTCTGTTATGGAGGTCTCTACAGTTATATCAGAGCCAGTCAGTGCAGATGTTCTCTGTATCATCATTTCCCCTCATACCTGGAAACCTTGTCACCATTAAGAGGGCTGAGTGAAAAGAAAAAAGTACTGCCTGACCACCTGCCAAGAATATCTTAATGCATAAAACCTCCTTCTGTGGGCAGACAGGTCTGGATGAAGACTAAGGTATTCCAGCTATTACTATTCTTCCTCTTGCAGCCCTTTCTAGCATCCAGCAAGGGGAGCTGAGAACCTGCTCCCTTTCCTTTCTCCACCACAACTGCATCCCGGCTGTCCCCAAGTAAAGAAGGCAGCATCTCTGTTTACAACTTGCAAGGGCTGACTCCCATCCTGCTGCATTTGTCTCACTGCTCTTGCTGAACTGGGATTCTGACTGAAAGCTCTTGGATGGGAGCCTGCACACCAAAAGGCTAATGTGCTCAACAGCTGTTGTAGGGCCATATTTCACATCCACGCTTCACTGTCAGACCACTTGCTGTCTCTCCTGTGTCTCAGGAAGGCCGCACTTTCCCCTTATTGCTTCCCACTTTTTCCAGCATGGGAGGGTTCCCTTTCATGAGATATTTTTTTCTCCCCCAGTTTTCAGAACTCTGTTATTCCCTCTTTTTTTTTCTGCCCTTGGTGGTGCCTTAAACATAGCAGTTGAACTGAATACACAGGGCCATGCCTAGGAAACTGCCTGGTTTCAGCAGTTAACCTCACTCCCTTTGCCTTTCCTGGGAGAAGACTTCACAGGGGACGTGCAAAACAACAAAAGTGTAGTCTTTTTTTTTTTTTTTCTGATATCTCATCCCAGGAGAAGATGGAGACTCAGTCACACTTTGGAAACTTGCATTTCGTGTGGCAATCTCCGTTTACCCATTCAGAGGCTCAGTGTTCCTGCACTAATCTCTGTGTTTTCCTTTGGTGTCAGCCTTGCCCCACTCGAGCAGCACATTCAGCTGGCTCCCTAGTCTTGTCCCACAAGGAACGCACAGATCCCGCGGGCAGAATCCAAGTTGTTCATATACAGTCTGCTTCTTCCTTGGCCTCCCCTGCAGGTGGTCTGACCTTCCTTTCTGTGCTCTATGGGGAGTTCCAACTCTCTTGCTCAGTACTAGATTGCCGTTAGCAAAGTTCTGCTATTAATTTCAATAGGAGCAGGGCTAGGTTTTTGGTTTATGTGAGCCTGGGAGCCTATGGAGGGCTCCGTGGGAAGAATTCTTCTCTCCAAGATGTGTTTTTCCACACCCATTCTCGGCTCAAGTTTTGTGCTCATATCCCAAGGTTTGTATTGAGGACAGGATCTCTGTCAGGGATGGAAAGTGGTGGTACACGGTGTTTCTGGCTTTCTGCAAGGTATCAAAGCCATTTAAGTTCCCTCTTGTGGTGCCCAGAAGAGAGGCAGATGCTGATAAATTCCTATCTGAAATTTTATTTGTATTAGCTTCACTATGGAGAAGTACAGTTTTGTCCTTCTCTGCTTACTCGGCTACCATCAGGCAAAGGAGAGAGATGTTGTAGATGTGAGATCAGCACAGCAGGTGATTCCACGGTCACAAAGCACAGGGAAGATGGGAATGAAAGGCTGTGTCAAGCACATAAGTAGTAAATGCTTCTTAGAAAACAACACACAAAACAGAAGCTACAAATAAAACCCATCTGAGCAGCACCACAGCTCCCATCTTCCCTTGTTCTGGATGCCCTTTGGACTGGGGAGATAAAGCACCACTTCATACAGCTTGGCAAGGAGGGATCCACAGACACATACTTGCCTCTCATCTTGGCTTTTACATTCTTTTTAATAACTTCCCGTTCTGATTATCCTTTGATATAGACACATTCATGCACACAAGCATTCACATACCAGATCACCCTTCCATGCAGGCAATGAGGTCAATCTGTGACATCTTTGCAAAAATTAGACTAAATTATTTGAACTCTGTTGCATGAATTGGGTCCTTCCTGGCAGTGTAAGGATGGCAGATCTCCGATTTCCCTGTTTTCTCTGGTAGGTGAAGGGTCATCAGGAAACTGATGAGCAGAGAAGTTAAATGACTCAAGGTTCACCCAAAAATTTAGTGACAGCTGGAAGAATAAACCCCAGGATTCCCAGTTCCCCATTGCCTGCCCAGTGGCAGGTATGAGATGTCAGGGAGGAGCGCTGATTTCCCTGGGGCCCCGTGGCTGGCGGATACTGTCCATCATTTTTGCTACAGCACAGCGTAGCCACGTTGTCACTGCACGCGTGGAGCTCCAAGGCAGCTTGAAAAGAATGCCATTCATTCATAGGAAAACCCCTGAGAGCAATGCCCAAAACTGGGGAGAAAACTTGGGGGATTTGCACAATTTTGCTCCTCCCCTTCCTTTCCCTACTTTTCTGCCCCCTGTCTAAGCAATCAAACATCGCAAAACGCAGAGGCACCAGTGAAGGCTTGCCTCTGTGAGCCTTTGCTGGCCAAATGATGTGGCAGTGAGTGCTAGGAGTGCACATGTGCATGGAGAAGTGGGTAGAGAGGGGACAGAGCTGCTGCCATAAGGCTTTTTTTTCCCCCCACTTCTTGCCAACATAATCAAAATAACTCACTTACACCTAATAAAATAAAATGCAGAATCCAAAAGCCTTCCTTCCCTCCAGTGGTTTGTCTGGATCCCATTCCTTGAAGCTGAGCTGAGAAAGCAAGAGAGGGTTTTATATTGGTTTTGTTGTGAATTTTTCTAGAATGAAAAATACTAACAGTGAGACAGAAAGTGCAGCACATCTCTGGCACAGATGGAAGTCAAATGTTCCTAAAGCTGCTGGCTTGATGGGGACCAAACTTGATGGCTAAGTTAATATCTGGGTTTTTTTTCCTTTGGTCTCTACTGAAGTCATCGGGGTCTGTGCATATGCTCCTTAAGGCATAGGTTGCCCATCTTTATTACTGGCTAAATTATATCTTAGAAACTATTAAGTTATTTCCACTTTCATGAGGACTTACAGATTTAAAGAAAAAAAATAATAAAAAGAACACCCTAAAATGTACTGGAAAAAGGTGACAAAGACAAAAAGATGCTGTATGATACGAAGGTGAAGGAATACGCTCCATATGCCTATATGCATTTAAGAGCGGATTTAGTAGGGAGGCAAAGGGGACTGTGACCCCTTAATTTCTTTTACAGCCTCTGTCACAGTAATGAGGCAAAGTTATTCCTGTCACCAACAGGCTGCAGCCAACCCTGACATGAGCTCTGTCAGGGTGCTGCTCTCCAGTGTCCTGTCTGTCCCATCAGGTACCGCTCACTGTTTCTCGGCCTCAGTAAATCCTTTTTCATTAAAGCTACAGAAGCTTGTGATTTTAGCACTGGTGGCTTCCCAAAGTTGAATCCTTGGTGTTGGTCAGAGGATCCTGGCACATATATGCATGTCCTTTACCCTGCAAACCCCAATTTTTTTAGAGAGGCAGATGCAAAGTAAGTAGGAAGATTAAGAGCACTGATCCACTCACAAAAGCCATCGTTTTAGATCATTACAGTATGTAACATCCTTGAGTGAAATGGGGTTATCATCCAAACCTGTAATTTTCAAGTAATCAGTGCGAGTGTTGTCCTGTTATTACCAAGAGCAGCCAGCACTTGTAAAGGAGGCAGCAGAGAGTTTCTAGTAATATGCAGTCAAAAATATTTTTCACCAATGGCATGTTTAAAAGCTGAAGCATCGGAGTCATACCTCGTGAATCCCTGTCTGTATCGGTGGCAGCAGAGCGAACATGTAGCAAAGAAGGGAAAAAGTATGATCGTAAAAAATTACAGAAACACCATGCGAGAGGCATAATGCAGTAATTTGCAGGTTGGGATGAAAAAACATCAATGCTCAATTCTGTGTATTGAGCTATTATGTATAAGTTATTATTAACAATGTAATTGCTCAGCTCAGGTGCTGGTGGCAAGAGATTTCGTATGATAAATACGCCTCCACATAACTCAATTCTCTTCACTGGGGTTTGACTGAGGACAAATTAGGTTGTTTATGTCTGGGAATGACTTTGGTGAAAATGGCCTATACCAAAGGGCCTGTGGAGTCGAAAAGGAAGGGTAAGATGAACACAAATGTTTCACAGTGCAGAATATTCGTGACCCCGCATAGTAAACCTTTCGGTACAGTATCCAAATACTCAGAAGTCTGATACACATGCAGTAGCACTGGTTCTTTTTGCATATTGAAACTACCAGCTCAATATTCAGTATTGAAAATAAGGATTAATTGTGACTTTAACCTGTTGGAGCAGACACAATTCCATTGAGACACTTGCAACTCTTCAACAGTTATCAACACTCAGTACAAAAACTGTCCTTTTCCTCATTATTTCAAAGTGAGATTGTTAAACATCTGAAACGGTTTTGGAGGAAAAGATACCAACAAATCCACCTCATCTCCTTAAATATCAGGGAGGAATGAATTTCCCTTAGTGCCTTCCACAATAGTCTGTTACCGTGAAGGAGGGACTGTGCTGGCTTGCTGAAAAAAGGGAGGGAGGAGAATACAGCCACTGGGGAAGCTCCAGCTTTCGAACTGTATTTCCGTATCAAGTTACCACAGCGTGATCGAGTCTGTGTCTCGATCAGTCTAGGTACCCTTTGGAGAAGTTTTGCTCCAGATACATCAGCTCCGTTTCGCTGCTGTTCCTAAGGAGTCCCCAAATGCTCTGTTCTCCTCCCTGTGCCACAGGGAACCCAAAGTGCAATCCCGGAGCCAAATACATGACTCGGGTATTTCTTTTTTACTCCAGTGACTTGAACTGCACACTGCTTGTAGCGCTGCAAAACCAGACCTGTGACAGACTCAGCAAAAATCTCTTCTGTTCAGTGGCAAAGGAAGCACAAGCCGAAGTGGCTCTGCAGGGTCAGCATGGCTGCGCGACAGGTACGACTCCCCAGCCCTGGTCTCGTTTTTGGGGCTTTGGGGACGCCTGAGCAGCGCGGGTGTCTCTGCTCAGGGCTGGCCTGGCCACCTCAGTGTGCTACGGGGGCCAGGAGGAGAGGGGTCCATCCTGGTGGTCGCCTCACCGAAGTCTTGGTGAGGAAAGGCCCGTGTTACCCTCGCTGCGGCGGTGCCGGAGCAGAGCCTCCTCCCCTCCCGGCCTCGCCTCTGAACCCGGCTGGGGTCCGGCTCTCCCATCGCCCCGACCCCGCGGGCAGAGCGGCGCCGCCGGCCCCGCCGTGCCGGGGGGGAGCCCCGGGGGCAGCTCCGCGCCCCAGCCCCAGCGGGGAC
>VYZM01003158.1:847529-869545 GCA_013398915.1 Dromas ardeola
GCCCGGCGGCTGGCAGCGCGCCCGCCGCGGCTCTGCCCTCGGCTGCCGGCCACCCGGGGCGGCCCCGCGGCTCTTCCCCGCTCGGGTCCCGCAGGACAGGGGGGTACCCAGCCCGCCCGCACAGCGCCGGGGGGGGCTCGGCCCCGGCGGAGAGGCGCTCCGTGAGCCGGTCACGCCTGGGGGAGAGGGCGGGTGTCCCGGGTAAATAACCCCGCCCCGACTTAAAGGCAGGGGTATGGGCCTACAGGGGAGAGAGGCAGCGGGGAGGGGCCGGCGAGGGCTTGTTCTGCAGCATTTCTGTAATGTAATTACACGGGATTTAAATGAGCGAGTGTTTCCTACTGAAAAATAATCACTATTGTTACCCCCGAGCTCCACTGTTCTGGATCGCCTGATCTATATGTTTAAAATGTCAAGGCAAGTGTAGGAGCAAAGACTCAAAAAATCTAATTCTCAGACTAAAAGAAAATCCTTTTAGAGAGAGAGAGTCTGTGTGTGGCTGGCTGGCTTTCTGCAGTGCTTAGAACCTACAGTTCCCACATGAAAATCGTCTCATTATGCTTCTGTGTTTTATTTCTCCCTTCTACAGGATTTGTCCATTGTTCTTGTCTGGATCCATCACTAACTCAGAATCTGAGTCCGGGGCAAACTTGTGAATATGCCTCCCCAAGAGCCATCCAAGGCGTTGGGGCTGTTATCCCTGCTTCAGAGAAAGGGACCTGAAACATGCCCAAGGTCACACAAGGAAATCTGCACTAGATTAGCACCTGAATCATTCATTCTGGTCACAGAAATGCTAATTTCATCAGCCAACATCTGAGCAGAGCATTCAATGATATGGCTGTATGGAAGATGGAGGTATTTCTGGTGTTGATCCCACTCTGTTAAGCTCAGTGGTAAATTTCATTGGCAGTGAAATGAGATCTAACCAAACATTTTCTTTGGGTTTGGTTCTCTTTTCATTAACATTGTTTTATGTAAAACTGATGTAAGCAAGAGCAGAATTAGATTTTTTTTTTTAATTTATTTAATCCTTTTATAAAATATTTTTGAATTATTGTGGAATTATTCAGCAAACATGCTGATTTCTCATAACAGATTGGCATATCTCAAATGAATGTCATAAACTTTTTTTTTTGTATGCGATCTTTTATTTCTGCATTCTTTACGGCAGGAGTAGGAGATAATGGGGCTGGAATGTCCTTGATTGTTCATGTTAGTTGTCTGTGTCAAGCAGGATAAAACTCCAGCTAATCCTGCCATAAATTTAGGTATTCCTAATCCTTCAGTATTCCCACTTTTCTTTAGGCATTAGGCATGTAATCAGTCCTGTGCCAAAAAAAGAATATTAAAGAAAAAGTTGGGATTGTAAGCAGCTATAAAAAATGAAAAAAAAAAAGTACAAGCTACGCAGTATTGCTCAAGTTCAGATGGTTTTAATAGCTCTTCCTTCTAACCTGTCTGGCTCTGCAGTCCCTTAGCACAGGAAAATTTTTATTTTGGAGCATGCAGAGATCTCTCTTGAGGCTGTTTACATAGCTCAGTACTCTTAATACAGTGGTATAACGGTGCTTTGTCCCTTCCTATTGTAGCATCCATTAAAGGTTTATATCTGCTCTTTGTAAGTATGGTAGAGTTGGACAACTATCCCCAGCTGATGCATGGGGCTAGTGAGAACAGGGAGCTAACTATGACATTTGGAGTTAAGAGCGCGGCTAAGCACATCCTCTTGGGATCTAAACAGAAAAGAGTGGTTCCAAGAGAGCGCCCGCCTGTTGAGATCTGCTGCCTCACAAGCCCAGTTTTAAGATGGGCTGCTTGTTGTAAAGGTGTGTGTTATCCCTGCTTCCCTGTGGAGCTGAGGTGGGGGAGTCTGCTCTGCAGTCCTTCAGCCAGAGCTGCCGTAGGGACAGGAACTGCTCTGCAGCACATGGATATCAATAGAGAGGACAGGGCATGTAGCGGGGGAGTGTGTAGGAGGAGGCAGGGCTCAGAGCAGCTTCTCAATAATAAAGGAAGAGCTAATGCTGCTTTAGGGAGGGAAAACATATGGGGGGTGAATGTCCCTGCTGCTAATAGTGAGCGGAAAATGCATTCCTGTCAACCTGCACAGTGGTATTTCACTCTGGTCTGCTCCACGGCTGTTACACCCCTTTCCTGATGCCTTATCAGTAACTGATGTTACGTGGTCCCTTGCAAAAGTCACATTTCTGCTGCCTTCTCCCTAGCCTGCGTTGAGTTTGTTCTTTCCTTTCCTGATTAGCCCGTGGCTTATATTACTGATAGGTTTAAAGAAGTGAGTTAATTTTCCTCTTCTACGTGATATTTATTTCTTCAGGGGTTATCAGGTTGATGTATGTACACATTATGAGGTGCTGCGCTTCTTGGCCAGTGTTTTCCTGGGGGAGTCTGTTATTCTTGCGGTGGCTTGAAAGGGCTTTGGGTGTGTGTGTGTGTAAATTTTTTATTATTAAAAAAATGACAACAAAAGGAAACCAAGCTTAGCCTACGAAACTTCCCCGACACAGTGAACTTGGTGATGAGAATTGCTAAATGGACACTCCGTTTAGCGCCAGACTCAGAATTATCAGTGTGAACAGTGAAAGTCAGGCTAGCTGTTGGCATAACAAACTGATGGTTATTTTCAAGGCATTTACCTCTTCTCAGGTAGCAGAGAACTGGAAATTGGAAGCCAGTGCCAGGGTGTCAACAGTGTATGTGTGACTGCTGCACACGCAGAAACAGCCCAGCGCCTGCAATTCTCATACTAAGTTGGGCACGCTACCTAGGTATTCCTGCTGTCCCATGGATGTGTCAGCATGGGACAGGAGAGTCCCAGGCAGACTTTGGCTTACCGTTCTTTTTCTATAGGGTAGGAGGATCCAAAGAAAAGGACCTGTAGGGTTTTGAATGGGAGCTGTCAAGGAGGGTATGGGCAGACTCCAAGGTGAAGGGCAGCCAGGGTTCCCAGCTCTGGGCCGGTGTGGTGCTCGGTGCCTCTCACTGCACGTTTCTAGATAATCAGGTCTGCCTGCTTGAGTATCTGCTCTTCCATCACAGCCATCCCTGTTTTGCTGGCCTGTTTGGAGCCAACTTGGGGAACCTCCTCCGTGCACCACAGGCACAAAGATGTTGGCCTGGCCATACCACCAACGGGTATTTTCTCCCACTGGGAGTGCTCTATCTGGTATGTTTTTCTGGCTGATGTGGAGGCTTTACAAGCAAGCCAGCTGCTGTGAGGAGGCCACAGTCACACAGCTCCCAACTTTGGGTTTTATAAACACCAAAATAGACAATGGGGGGAAAAAATAGAAATAAACAAGCTGGCTGCTTTTGATTAGGAGCAGCCCTTCGTCAGTCTGCACTAAAAGCGCTCACGTTTGCTTAACAGTACAAATAATTAATCATGTGAAAGTGGATTCCTGGACCAGGATAAGATGGCAGGACCTTTTACTTGCTCCCACAGGACCATTTCTGGTGGGTTCCACAAGCCCCTTGCTGGGATTCTCTGGGGGGGTGAAGCCTGTAGAAATGTACAGGGATTGGTGAAACGGTTCCTTTGTCATCAGGCAGTTCTGGGTCAGGCCCACTGTGCGAGTTTCCCTGTTGTCTCCAGTAAGTTGCTCCCTTTTGTGCTTGAGTGCTGCTAAAATAAGATCATGGAATTCTCTTTGTAAATCCATGAATCGGAATGACCAGCCTGACTGGCCTTAGGAGCAGTGGTTTTATGCCTTGATCCTACGGCTGAGCAGTGATTTTCACACTTGGCAGCAAAGCATATCTCTTCTTTGCTTAGCAAACAGTGGGTTACCTGGGGTAAAAATGAGTGTCACCTGCAAGTTCTACCAAGGGCCTACGAAATTAGGGTTTCTTGACTGTATTTCCAGCTTCTCTCCCAGCTCTCCATGGGCCTCAGTTTGTGCACCTGTAGAGTGGGGATAGATGTCCATATATGCTTTACAGGAATCATTAGTGGGATGTTTGAGAAATGTCTGTGCTATGAGATGCTCAGATGAAGGACGTAGCTGTGGACAGTTCTTACTGCTCTTTTAGACCCTGCTAGCAGAAGGGAGAAATAGTTCTATGCTGCCTTGCTTTAAATGGGGCAGAGTGTGAGGCACAGACACAAATGAAGACTGTTCAGATTGTTTTTGGTTTTTTCCTTTTTCCCTGCAGGGAACCTGGCCCTGATTCTGCTGTCATGCTGGTGTGGAAGAGCAATTCGGCTGGTGTCAGAGGATTTCCATTGACATAAATTTACTGTGAGCAGGAGTATCATAGGGCTCTATATTGGACATTTTCCACTTTGCAGGGTGAACATGTGGGCTTCTCTCAAGCAGACGAGCCTCAACAGGCTGCTGCTTTGTCCTTGCCCTTAATTTTTCTTCTATTTGCCTATGTTATTTAACTGTGTAAATTTCAGAATTCTATTCCGTAAATGTGTCTTCCATAAAGGCAAATGGAGGTGGGCATTAAAATAAGCCAAAGTTAAACATTTTAGAGAGACTTTTCCACTTACCGCTGATAGTCCCCTCCAAATTGGCAATAATATATGAATGTTGCTATCTATAGGCAGGCATCTTTGCTGCTATTTATCATGATTGATAATGATCACTTTTATTTATTATTTTCATAGCATTCTGAAGTGTTCCAAACTTCCTGCAGAACAAACGAGCCCCTACCCTGAGGAACTTTGCAGCAAAGGTATGTCTGATAAAGAATATTGAATTAGGCTGAGATGTGAGTACATAAGGTCAAGATTGCTATTCTGCTTTCGTACAACTTCTTCAGAAACTCCCACAATAATAAATAATAACGATTACCTAATTAACTGTAAGGCATAATAGCAGCTTTCATCCAAGATCCTGAAAACTCTTTGAAAGGAGGATTTTGCGAATGTAGAACTGCAGCACAGGGATGAACAGCTTAATTTTTATCAGACAATGTGGAACTTGCCAAAGGGATACACAGGAGAGTGCGCAGCAAAAAGAGATTGAATTCGTGCTTCTTGCAGCACTGTCCAGTGCCTCATTTTTGTGGGTGGCTGTGCCACACGGTTCACACAGTCGCCAGACATCCTTCCCACAGTGTGCCACCTTGTCTGCCTTTCTGTTTTTTTTTTTTATGTGACCCAGAGCCCTGGCTAGCGTCTTTCAGGCATATCTTTGAGACAGGTACTCCTAGAAACTTAGAGCTGGCTGTAGAGACTTTTTTCTTCTGAGCAAGAGGGTTGTGTTCTCAGCACCCAGGGAGCAGCCTCACAGGATAACCTTACACCTGAGATCTGCAAGATCAGAAAGGTTCTGAGGGTGATGTGTGCAGATGGCAAATGCACAGCTCACACACATGCAGACAACAATGCAACAACAAGGCAACATGCGCATGCAGGCAACAATGTGTAGAGTATCTTGAAACATTTGCAAAATTAGAAGAAAATATTTACTGCTGGTCCCCTTCTAGACCATTCTGTTTTTTTAAAAAGACATGTGGAAGCAGCTTCTCTCATACAAATGTATTTACTGTAGGTTTTCCCTCCTCCTTGTCATTTCTGCCAAAAGAACTAGGGAGCTGTGGTCAATGGCGTCACTGAAGGACATGTGGGCTGACAGACAGTAAGTTTGCTACAGCAAATATTGCAGTCTTTTCCAACAGAGGCAAAACAAATCATATGTTGTCAGTGGTATTGCAGGTCAAGCATGAAGTTTTGCCAGCTTTCCCCAGTCTGAGCAGAAACAGAAATCCAGGCAGTGAAGGGAGACAGAAAAGGTGGCTGACTGACTAGCTGCCTGCTCAGAGCTGCCTGTTTAATTTAGTTATCTGTTTATGTCTGTTTTTCTATGCTTGTTGGGTGTAGGTTTTTTTGTTTTGTTTTTGTTTTGTTTGTTTTTTCTTAACGCAGACAGTCCCTGATTTTTCTATTATTATAGTGAGGAGTTTCATTCTGTGCCCAGCACCAAAGCTCTCCCTGTGGTGGTACATATTGGACACCATTTTTCCCTTCCCTTCTTATCAATTTATTGCATATAGTATGCCAACTCAGCTCAATGCAGATTTGAAACCATTACCTTCTTCCCAATGATTTCATGCTCTATGGGAGGAGCGAGCGTAGAGAACGCCCGTAATCCTTCTTTCTCTTGGAAGGACAGCGTAAATGAGAAGTTAGTCTGAGCTGAGACCCTCTTTTCCCTGCTTCATCTCTCTCCCTTCATGTATCTCCTGTCCCTTCTCTTCCCTTCTGCTCTATTTCCTGCTCTCTGACCTGTGTTGTAGTGTGTCGCTGGTGACCTCACTCTCTTCTCCCCTGCCATTCCTCTCTGTCTGGAACAAGGTGTTGAGAGACCAGGGGCCTCACACAAGTGACAGAAGCCTGTGGAGTTGTTCCTCCTCTTTCCAGCTGTGAATACAGCCCAAGGGGCATCTATCACTTTCGCTCATTCTGCACACAATGAGTAGAGCAGCAAAAACTCACAACATGGGGAAGAGAGGGAGAGAATTGGCAGAGGAAGGAAAGGATGGGAGGACAGAGATGGGTTTCTCTCCTTATCCATGAAGCTGGAGACTTCCCTGTTTAGGAAATGAAGGCCTTCAGACCAACTTTGCATTCATTTCTATAAAGTTGGCTCTTTCCTGAAGACATTAAATTCACATAAGAAATAAAAGCATTTTACAGTGCTAGGGCTGTTCATTCTTCTGGATTCTAGAACTTCATGGGTGGAAGGCAGAGACTCTCCAGGAGACTTCAGGAAACCCATTTGTCTCCAAAATAATCTAGGGCAAGAAAGCAGAAAGTATGATCAAACTCACCTACAAGAGCAAGAGTTTGAAAGTATACTGGGGAAGTAAGAGAGGTTAGGGCTGGGAGGGCAAAACATTTTTAAGATGCCTGAGCTAAGATGGGTGCCTGAAGGTTTCTAGCATTGTTCTGAGTTAGTGTTTCACGGTGTTGTGCGAAGTTGAAGGGCAAGAGAGGAGCTCTGAATGGCTCCATTTGGAACTTGTACCTCCTCTTCTCTCCCTGTGGGGGTCCTTGGCGTACCTGTCCAATGCATGGAGAGCTATCTTCGGTCCTACTAACCTGTGCCAAGAAAAGGCATAATGATGGTATGAGCATCATGGGGGTACGGTATGGGGGTGGTTGGCTCTGCTCAGCAAGACAGATAAATCAGTCAGCTAAGAACAGAAGAACATCCTGTAAGTGTGTGTGTCTGATAACAATGGGGTAAGAAAAAGGCAAATGTTTCTAAACTGACCTTATTTGGTACAATTCCTAGCGTCATCCATGGAGGAGAAGGGTGGGAAGCAGCTGTAGAATTAAAGAATATTGTGTACCTGGAAAACCAACACTCTAGTTTACAAGGAAGAAGCCCCTTTTAGAGGGGCTGTGCAAATGCTTCCAGCTTCCTGGAGAGGCTAAATTTGAGAGCTTTCCTGGGGGGTGAAATCTCATGGCTGTGTTGCTAGAACCTGTTGGAGCCTGGAAGAGCGGTATGTGTTAGGTGTAAAAAGTTTTCAAGGTGCAACAGGCCCAGAAATGCTTCCCTCCATGCATGCATGAGATACTGTGATTAAAAATGCTCCCACAGAGAGGAAAATAAAAACAACAGCCCAGGAACTCCTTGAAGAAGGATATTTATGTCCTAAGTTGTAAAACTAGCCAAGCTCCCCAAAGAAACAGCAGTAACAGAATTTAGCTGTTGGAACCCAAAGATGCATTGTTCTGATTTAATAATTAATGTGAAGTTAATTGAGGCTTTTACTGAATTGAAACAGTATAAAAGAAACCCGCCAGTCTGGACGCCATGCTTCTCTGAGAACAAGTTCATTCTGTTCCCCTGTGGCCCCCTCCCCGCTCCCTCTGCCCCACGCCGCTCCCCCTTTCCTTTCCCCAAAGGGGTGTGGAGCGTGACCGGCTTCTGCTCTTCCGTACACAAAACAAGGAGGCAGGGAAGATGGCCACAGAGGCGTCTGGGTACAGGGAAAGGGGGAGCCATGAGAGAACCAAGTCTGGTGGTGAATGGAGCTTTCCTCCTTCCCTCCCCTGCGCCATTGTTTGACAGGGATTTTCCATATATGCACTGGCTTGGGAATTACTGAGCCATGCAGCAGTTGCAAAGAATGCCTCCAAAAGGCAGGAAAACAGAGAGAGACACAGGGAGAAGTTGGCTCCGTTATCTGTAAGAAAGTAAATAATGACATGGGTTTATGGCTTTAGTGGCTTTATTATATAGCTTAATTTAGTGCTTTAGAAATTGAATTACACAGAATGTATCCAGAACAAAATGGCTTTTAACCCCTTGGAGTATGTGCGACGTGAATAAATGCTACTCAGGTTTGTTGGGGAAAATGGCAAAATTTTGGTGTCAGGGTTGTTAGTTACGAGAGAATGACATGATCAGTGGTGTCAGGGTTGTTAGTTACGAGAGAATGACATGATCAGAGAACATTTCAGATTAGGGCATGGCTGCTAGGTTTTAGATCCTCTGGAAGAAAGGCTGGAGTGGCCGCCTTCTTATGCTAATCAGTAGGAGTCTTTGTACCAATTTCAAGGACTTTTGGATGAAGGAAACTAGGGAGACTCTACTATTTAGTCAATTCTTTTGTTTCTTTACTAGGTTTGGTGAGGAAAGGGGAAGGAGGGGTACTGGCAGGGACTCAAGAGTGAACTGGGTTTTTGTTCAATAAGCCTTCATGCACATGCAAAGTCAAGTTTATACACAAACAGTGAAGGTGTTTTACCTTCTTCCCTGTCCCCATACAGTTATTCAAATGGTTTATTAGGGAGGTCACATAGTAGTGGCCAGAAGAATTAGCCCAGCAATGCTGACCCAGAGTTCAGTTCTCCTTCACTTTCAATTTCAATTGCTGCTTTCATTTTTTCAACTAAGGTCTCTGTGTTTTGCATCCCTTTGCACTTTCAGCCACCAGTCATCCTCTCCTCTAACATATTGCAGAGGAAGGGAGTGCCTTAGCATTCATTTGCCATGACATTCCAGTTGAGGCCTTGTTGCCCTAGCTAGAAGTGGGATTATATTGGAAATGTGGGAGGACCTTTGCCCGTTTTCCCATTTAGTAACAACTCTTCAGCATCTGCCTCTGAGGTGGAGCTTTCTATTTAAGTTTTCCCTTCATTATCCTAGGTTCACTGAACACAGCGAGTGAAGACTCCTGCCTGGAGCACAAGAAACTTGCAAAGCAAAGCTCCTCTCCATTGCTGATGCTTGATGGGATCATCCACGGAAGCGAGGTATGCAGCACTTTTTTCTCACTTGGGATTCAGATTCTTTTTGGAAATGGGAATGCTGGAGAGCTGGGTTCTTTTCCCTCCAAATGAGTGGGGTGACATAAAAGATTACTAAGTTTGCAGAACGTGCTTTTTTTACCACCTCTCAGTCCACACATACATATCTGTAGCCCTGAACACCACCTAGAATGTCATGTCCGATGTATATGCTGTCCTTCGAACAGTTGTCTCCAGGTCTACTTAGAGTCTTCATGACGGAGACAGTTACCGGTCATCAAAAACCTTGACTAACTCTCCCCTATATCTGAATATACATTTTAGAAAATTAAATGTATCAAATGTCTACTGCAAAGCGAGCACTGCGTGCACATTCAGGAATCTACTGCACTCCTCGCTTCTGCTCCACATGAATTGGAAGGAGTTAGGGATTGCTGCCAATGACGGAATTTGCACAGAGAAGCCCAATGGTAAACTGCTGCTCATGCACGCACTATAGATGTTCGTTTGGGATCTGGTAGTATACAGGGCATTCACATTCTGATTACGGAATGGAGCCTCTGGATAAAACTACACAGCCAGTTAATGCACCATCTAAAAACTACTTTTATGTCCTGAAGAGATCAGTGTCTGTCATTTGGGCTTTTACTTTAGAGTCTAATAGCTGGAGATTTAATCCCTTATTCCTTATTCAGAGAAGTAATTATTGTTCATATAAATAGGTCTGTTGGAGTCAGTAAGCTGAGCTCACTCAGGGAGGGATAGTCAGTTTTACCAATCCGAGTATCTCCAGTGTCGTCCAGTGAGCAATGTAGTATTTAGTACATATAGGAATTGTGGAATATATTACACTTCTTCAGTGGTAATCTGTGGAAACATTCAGGTTTGGGTGCTGACTGAGGGACACAGCCCTTCCGGGGTTCCCTCTGCATGAGATACATATGTCTGCATCAGCCCCTTGCCAACAGTGGGTTGGATGGCAGGACGTGGTTCTCCCTGAAACCGGTATTATGCAGGGTGAGCCTACTTTGGAGCTGGGATCTTGATCTCCAAACCCCACAGGTAGTTGCTACTAGACCACCCAACAGGGTTTTGATGAAGGAGTCTGGAGCTGTAGAAACATGCGTCAAGTTTCAGATTCCTTTGTTTTTAACTGCTAAATACATTCAACATGATTTCTGTGGCTTGAAACAAGTGAGGTTTGCAGAATTTATAATGCGTTGATTCTTTACTGCCGATACCAGCTGGCAGCTGGGTGTGAGGGGGATCCTGCAGCACTGACACCCTTATCTCTCAAAGAGCATTCCTGGCAATGGTGCCGGGGCTGTGGTGCCAGGCCAGGAAGCAGACATGTGCAGCAACAGAGCTGTGATTTATTTTTTTTTCCTTCCTCCCACCTCCAAGTGGGGGAACTCCATCAGCCAGCAAGTGAAAACATTGGAGCACACAGCATATTTCTGAGGGTGGAAAGGGGGATGCTGGGCACTTGTAGAAAGAGGAAGGACCATGAAGAACAAAACCTGAACATAACCACACACTTCTTGAGGCTCACGTGAACAGAGTATATACGTGCCTGCTGCAAGGTACCACTTTAGGTACATCCCTGTTTATTAAAAAGGGGTACTTTTTTTCATCTGAGCGTACAATCCATGTGGGGTTCAAAGAAAAGAAAGGCGAGTGGGATGAAGATCTGGTTGTGGTCATTGTTGCCAAAGAAGCCAATTTAAGAAAAAAAAAACCATTGCACCTGTGGGATATTATTATTTATGTGCAATCCCATAAAAACCAGAAGCCAGTATCACAGATTAGAATCATATTGTAACAAACCAAACTCTTGCTTCTCTACGACCCTTAAATTCTTGTGATTGTGTTTTCATTTCTGGTTGTTTTACTCTTGCTTTTTTTGTTGATGCTGGTTTGTTTTTTACTGTTGTGACTTCCTCTGGAGATTTATCGATGCCGCATTTGGGTGAGATTTTGAACTGCAGTTGGTGCCGCTTTAGCTTTGTTGCCGTTTAAGATAATAAGCTGGTCTAATTCTGTTCACAGCATACTGGCTCCTATAGGAATGGAGTTACGCCAATATTGGTAGTTTTGGAAAATCATTTGCAAGTGTGTGCCAAACCCCTGGAGGGTTTTCCGTTTAGAAACACAGAAATTAGAAGAAAAGAATGGGTCCAGTCCAGTTCCTAAACTGTTCATTGTATGACCTTAGGCAACTCATTTAATTTCTTTGTGCCACAGTTTATCTATAAAAAAAAAATAGGGATAATATCTATTTATCTCTTGCAGTAGGTTGGGAAATCTAATAAATGTTGGCAATAAGCTTTTGATCCTGTAGAAGTAACAGAGAACAGCAAAAAGCTTTTGATCCTGTAGAAGTAACAGAGAACAGCAAAAGACAGTATTATTTACAAATTCACGTTTCATTTTTCATGTAATTGACATTGTTATGGTGCTATTTGGAATTAAGCTGATGCTAAATAGTTTTCTGAAACAGAATTCAACAGACTCTTGACCTTGGCGTGCAGGAGGTTCTAATGTGACTCAAATTTAGGGTTTCTCTTTCATTTGCTTAGGCAGTTAAGTCTTGTTGGGTGTGCAACCCTGGAGAGGTCGCATTATATGTGACACACATACGGCTTCCATGGATCACACTTACCTGTTCTCCATAGTACCACCCGTCTTCTCTGTTTTAGGCACATCAGATACAGCCCTGGTGGCCACACATAGGTCGACCAGGTGGCTTTTGACTGTGTTCTCCGTCTTTTTGTAGGTGATTCTGTGGTTTTTGGCTTAGTGTAGAGAAGGGTGTTGATTGTGCTGTGCTTTTATATGAAAACAAACCGGTCCATAAACAAAATAAATCGCAGACCCAGCTGGAGTTGGAGCTGTGAAAGCAAGCAGCACTGGAAAATGAGCCTTGTTGAGGGAGATTTATTGAAATGAGCCATATACTCACACCAATATGTACTATCTGTGTGTATGCTTACCTGTATCTGTACATGTGTGTATATTAGAAAGGTACAAATCTAATGGTCATAGAGTAACCCTATAAAGCTTTAGGGAAGAAATGAATATAAATGACAAGGAAAGTATTTCCTTCCCTAATGAGAAAATGAAAATAAATAAATAAAAAAAAAAAAAAAAAGAAAACACACACACGTACGTTCTAGGAATAGAATACTGTCAGCTGGACCAGAGGTGCAAACAGGGGACATATCTGTCTCCCAAGGCTTTCTCTGGTTTGTGGTCTGCCATTCCCCTAAAACATCAAATTGGATGGGGAGAGCAGATCCCAGGTGAGGTCTCCTTCTCAAGGTCCCACAGACCTTATGAAGGGCCCAGAGGGCACGTGTGCCTCAAAGAGAAACAGGCGGAATCATGCTGTACAGAGAGGGAGAATTTAATTCAGGCTCTGAAACACCCAAAAGGGGATTAATACCCGTAATTAAAAAAAAAAAAAAAATCTACTGTCCATTAGAAAAATCCTTTGCCCTCCCTGCAGGACAGAGGAGACTGGGAACTGAACAGAATGTGGGATGCAAGAGCAAACTGTAACCCAGTGAATTAGTCTTAACTATAGCGAAAACAGCACTTGTGTAAATGAGGCCCCTAAGGGCCGATAACCAAGCAGTAAAATGTTACAGGAGGGAAGTAAGTCAGGGCTATAAACCTGGGAAGTCAGGACTGGGTAGCCAGGATCTGGAGCATAAAACAGGCGAGATTAAAGGATGACAGATGAGGGCTGGGAAGGATGCATGAATCCTTCCCAGCATAAGGATTCTAATTCCTGTGGCCTAAGGATAGGCTTGTTCCTCTGAGTGCTGCCAGGTACCAGAAAATGACTGAGATGCCCACTGAGAACTTGTGAGGAGAGCAGAAGAGTGAGCGATGGATGATAAATAAAATAAGGAAATATAATCAAATCAACATTGAGTGTATTTGATTTAGGAGGACACCAATGAATAGAGAAGGGGAAGAAAGCAGCAGGGTGAGAGTTGCTGTTGGATAGGATTGTGGCTTGAGTGAGATATAGTGCAACCCCTAAATTATCATCATCATTATTTTTTGGCTGGGCTGTGTTGTGACATCAATACCAATTTACACTCCGGGTGAGTAGCACTTACTACCTTCTTGTCTTCATAAATTGTGCATTGTCCTTATTTATTTGCCTCCCTGTCCCCTTCCTCTCTTCCTGCATTGCCTCTCTCCTCCTTTATAGGCATGATGGGGATGGTGTATCCTTGCAATGTCCTTGATGAGTTTGACATTCAAACCCAGTTATGGATCCCCAGCTCCACTCTCCTTTCTTTTGTGCCAGATGTGGGAATATTCAACTTGTATTCTTTCTTGTGAGGAGGATGGTGTGTACAAAAGGAGACAAGGTTGGCGTTACTCTTGACGGACCTGTTAGCAAGTGATTCTTTTCTCACTGTGCGGCTGGTATTTCCATGATACTTTGTGGTCCTCATGTCTAGCCAGGACTAGATGTGTTGGCTCTCCTGAGTCAAAGCCTTCTTCCTGACATCATGGGTGTGTGTATAAAGGTCATAACTTTTATACTTGCTTTCTCTCCAAATTTAGTAAGCCACCTCATATTGTGAAGTCCCACAAAAGTGCTCCGGTGGCAGCACAAGATACCTTCAAAACTACCTTCAAGCGTGGAAGAAGCAGGTTGCGTCATGGCAACCTCAGCAGTGCCTGGAAGCAGGCCTGCTATTTTTGATGTACCCATAGGACAGAGCTACTCAATATTTTCACTGTGTGGACTAAATTTTAGTAGAGAAATCATTCTGCAGGTCACCTGCCTTCGCAGGGCATCCCTTTGATACCTGTTGTAATGTTAAAAAGACAGAGTGTCTATTGTTTTTCCTTTGAGCAGAATATAGCATCTGAGGGGAAAAAAACACGTTATAACACTGACCACATTATTTTAGGTAACTACAAGATATATCTTTCAGCTGTTCAAAAGGAGCATAGCTGGAGAGAAAAAACCCATTCGGTTTTGTTTTTTTTTTTCTTCTGTAAATCTCTGTTGTTGGAGTTTTCATCCTGCAGAAAACACAGCATTGAGAAAGGAAATGTGGGAGAAACATTAGAAGACAATAAAATGAAGCATATCCCAAATAAAAGATCAGGCTTGAACTGTAAACTTTATGGAACTTTTGCAAAAGGACTGGGAAATAATCTGAATAGCCAACAAATTGGAGAGTTTGTGGGTCTTAACAACGGTCTATCCCAGACAAGATCCCAGTTACAGTAGAGTTCTTAGAGACTAGAGACGGGTAATGTGTGTGGCCTGCTGTCACTCAGGAGAAGAATCTTGATTTGGGAAGCTGATAAGCTGTTACTTTATGTCAATCAGCAGAGATGCACTGGTTTTCACTGATGGTTTATGCTTAACCCCTGTATTTTACACTGAAACAGCCGAGTTGCGCGCGTGCTCTACGGTTCTGGCTTTGCGACTGGGTCAGTGATTAAATGAATTAGACAAAGTCCATTTGGAAAGTGAATGTGTGCCAACTTCCTTTTTCAGTTTCATTTGAAACTGATGTAAATTACACTGAAAAAAGTCTGGTTCAAAACAGTAAACCTTTTTCAGTTGCTTAAAATCACACCTTAAATTGATCTGATAGCCCTCAACATATGGGAGAACTCTTCATCTCCTCGTGAATTGAAGTTTGGCTGTCAGAGGGGCAGATGGTAAAGCTGAAACTAACAGTTCTCAGAATTACCTGTTTGTGATGTTGTAGGGAGTAGCTCTTGGCTGTGGTATGACTGTTAAGAAGCAGAATAAAGCTCATACTGACCAGTTTATTTTCAGAGCATGGTGTCCTCATTCACCCACCCAAAGCTGGTCTCCCACAACAGAGCCTGAGGGCCGAGGGTGGTAACACAACAGCAGCATGCTGTGAGCAAGTACTCACACACAAAATCCCATTTAATTGAGAGGGGGTTTCTACCTGTGTAAGCAACACTGTTGCGTATGAGGGTACAGAAAATGCAAAACTAACAGTGGTAAACTCAAGAGATGGAGCGAAGAAGGGTGGGAGATGGGAGATGAAATTAATTTGGGAATGCCTCAGTCAGTGTGTGTTATTTCATTGGGCACACAGGTGCCAGGTGATGGGCAATGTCACGCTATCAGGGAAAGGACAGAGACTTCTCCTATGCTAAAGGATTACAGATTTAATCTAACAAATTCGGTCACCTGTTTGCAGTAGTAACTCCGATTCACAATCTCTCCTGTCATTTTCTGCATGTAGTTGAATGTTTATTTCTATATACAAGAAATACAAGGTTTCTTCCCGATTCCTGTATGATCAGTTCATGCTCTGATGCTTACAGCCAACAGAACAGAAAGTTGAGGACTTACTTTCTTTGGAGAATCTGCTTTGCTGAAAAGAAAACACATGGAGATGATGTATAAAGATCCTTGGTGCTGGTGCCTGCCTGCAGGAAACAGGCAAAGGAGGGACAGACTGGGGGGGGAAGCCAGTGACCTTATTTAGGGGTAATAGATTTAATAATCTGTAATGGAATTACTGGTTAGGAATCTACATGCTCATCTCTTTCCTGTAAAGGTTTTTTGTTTTGTTTTGTTTTCCCTTCGCTCTAGCCTGCCTTCTTCCGTAGGGAATCAGTATGTAGCCATTCTCCGAGGACAGCAGCTGCCTGATGGTACCCTAGCTGTAAGGTCGTGACCTAGCATAATGCATTATGAGACAGTGGCTTAGAATATGCTTAACCCTGTACAGGTGCAGAGGGAAGAAGATGGATGCAAGGAACTTTTTTTTTCTGCTTTCTCTGTGCAGGGGGCAGGGAGGAGGCAACATCTCTGGAACTCCTCTTACACACTGTAGGGAGCTGTGGGAATCTAATCCAGACTAGAATGGAGTCTAGCCCCAGGCACAGTGCCTTGGGGAGCAGCTGCCAGTGCCGAGTCCTCCTTTAGCTTCCCTACCAGCCCCACATAAGCAGACACTTGCAACTGTAGCTTTTCCTACAGTTGTAATAATGCAAACTAATTGCCAGGATGCAGCAAAGAAAGCTGAATCACCTGCCAAAACGATAGAGCAGTTCCTTCATTTCCATTTTCTGCCTGCACCAAGGTAGACTAGGAATTAAAAGCCTGGGGAGTGCTCGCCCCCTCTCAGGCTCAGCTGAATGATGGAAATATTTAGAACTTCCCTGCTAGCTCTGTGGTTTGTTTGGTTTGGGGGAAGCAGGAGATGTAGACCTCCTTAGTGTCCCATGCAGAATAACATGCCTTTCCTTAAATACTGCTTTAGTAAATATTCTGGGTAAATACTGGGTAAAAACTGCCATGTTAGATTTTCCTGGAGGGAATTTTGTGGGGTTTGTAAGTAGTCTTGGTGACAAAGGAATCTCCCTATAGATAATGACGTGAGAGCAGTGTCATTTCAGTTCTTAGTGATGCCACGGTCTCGGACGAATATGAAAGAATAACTTGGCAAGAGATGGTGGTTTAGTGGACAGTAGATATCCCCCTCCCCCCATTTTCTTCCCCCAGAAAAGACAAAACACCGGCAACATTAACTTTTGAGTTTAGCTTTTCCGAGAATGAATGTTGAGCAGATGAAACGTGCAATTAGTTTGCTGTGTTAAAGCACTGCAGCCCTTTTTGTTTGTTGCTTGTCTGCATCAAGAACTTATTAGAATCACTGTTTAATTTTAATTGGTATTAAAGAAAAACCACTCTCCCAATTTTATTTCTAAATCTCAGTCCACCCCACACTTCTGTACATGAATGGCCCCAGTGTATTCACTAGCATCAGTAGTTAGTAATTCTTAGCTGGATTAAATCATTAGGCCCTGATCCTGCTAACAGAACTGCGCTATGGGAAATTTTGCTCAGGGATTAGCTGAACTGAGGTTTGTAGACTCATCTGGGTGAAGCTGTTTGTAAACAACAAGTGTTTGCTAGATTTAAGGTATTAATGAATTCAGTGGTATGGTTCATTTACTTAATATTAAACATTTCCATAAAGCTGAAAATCTGGGGCATTGAATGAGATAAGAAGCATCTGAACAGCGTAGATTTATTTGTGCATATTTCATCATACAGTTCTTGTACGTGAAAGATGCCTTAAACTGAACTGTGTTAAGTCATTCTCTATGGCTAAAAGTATCTAAGGACATTTAGATTAAATTCATAAGATTGTATAGATGCACAGAAAAAGCATCTAAATTTTGAATGTAGGAATGTCAGGATGGGGCTCAAACCTGGATGAGTCCTAAGACTTTACTTTTCTGTGGAGTATCAAGCACTGTCTGCTGCAGGAGGCAGGGTGGATGCTGGACTCCTCGGAGCAGTGATGTGATCTAGGGACAGATATTCCATCCTTCTACAAGAAGCAAAGCACAACTTTCAGGCAAAGGATAAATACCCAGTAATTTGGGCTTCTAACAGAAATGCCAACAATCTGTTAGCTCTTTGCCATTGTGGCAAGCCAATTTCCAGTAGACACCAGAATTGCCCGGTTCCCAGTCACCCGACCTGGTTGTGGCTTCTGTGGTGCAATCAACCTGGATCGGGGGCGCAGGCATTTTTGCTGTGTCCATAGTTGAGTCACCCGAAGCAGTTCACATGGGGTTCTCACGATCCTGGAGACACCCTTGCCTCACACAACACTCCTGGGCTTGATGGCTGAGATTATAGGATTGTTACTTGGGCCATGAGGACAGGTTCATGCAGTGAACACGTCACCTTTTTGCTCTGGAGGCTGAAGCATTCTGCTAATCCCCAGGTCTAATAGACCAGCCTCTCCCTCCTGCCCTCCTCATGACCCCAACCTGATCTGGAGGAGCCGCTCCTCCTGAAGGTCAGAGATAATTCATGTGGTGTCGTGCTGTGTCATTCATGACGGGTGACTGAATCGGTATGATGAATGGGGAAGGGTCAGTTAGAGCGCTAACCCTAAGAACAAATTTGTGGGGCCACCACTGCCATTTTATTTTCGGGTCTGCACAGAGCCCTTCAGGCTTTCTGCCTCACGAATGACCTGCTCGTCCCTGAAAGGCACTTAGCTTTTTCTTCAGGGTCTTCTCCCCCCCTCCCCCCCGATTCTAGGAGAAGAGAGTGAGAAGCATTTGCAATTCCGTAAAAATTATGAGCACAAAGGGTAGTCCATCTAATAGATAAGAAGTCTTAAATCTCCTTTTTCAGGGGTTTATAATGTGGCACTGAAAATTGCTGAAACTTGGCATTCAAAACTCATCTAGGGAGAACTCTTTTCTTCCCATCTCTCTCTTTTTTAAAGAGAGATTATTTTCTCACATCATCTTGGACCTCTTCAGCTCTGCACTTTCCCCTCCACCGCCCCACCCCAAGTTATAATTCCTGGCAGGTTTTCTCAGTGAGCAATTGCTCATGAGGGCTCTGAGCGCTGCCATTTTTTCTCCCAGTGGGAGCTGCATCCCAGCATTTTTCTGGAATTAAAAAAAATTAGTCAGTTTCTCAGGATTTTCTTGCCTGAAACAAAGAATGAACGATGCAAAGGCTTGAACGGAGATTTCTGCAGTGCTGTGCTTTGTACCTATGACCTACATGTTAGTTCAAATCATGTCTGCTGAGGGGCCACAAAAATGCATTTTAAGACAATTCATTTCCATTTTAGATCAGAAACAAACCCTGTTTACTTAAGGGGTTTACTCCACTGATTCTACCAATGTAATTGAAGCCACGTAACTTCTCTAGCCTATGCTAAGGTAAAACACATACCATGATGGTGTAGCTGCATCCTTTTAAGGGTCGTACTTATAGAACTTTTCTGATAAAATAAAATTCTTTCTCCTCTCTCTCCCAAATATGATATTGGTATGCTAAAAAAAACTTTTGAAGGCCATACCTGAATTAAGAGATGAAGCTAGTTGCCACCTTCTGGTGGTCAGTGTTTCTGAGCTAATGCAGCAAGTGCTGGCAAGGAAGAGGGTTGGGTTTTGGGGGCCAATGTGCCCTGAGTGTACTTGGTACATGGCAGAGTACATGGAGTTTTGGGGAATATTTTGCTGCTTACCTCCAGGTACTTGTGGGATGGACCGAGGAGCAGAATCCTACCCATTTGATGGAGTGCTATTTTCCAGTCTTCCTCAGCTTCTTGCCCCAGGAACAGGCTAACAGCATGCTCTCAGTGCAGAGAGGAATCTGCTCCGATGTGATGAATGTGGCTCTTCGTACTGAGCAGGTGAGTTTCGTTATGAGGTGTGAAATTTGCCACCCCTCCTTGGGCAAAGTTTTCACAGAAGTCACTGAGAGATTTGCTGGAATGCGATCTGCATTGTCAGGACTTTTGCTCCCTCCTGGCTTCTGCTCACGCAGCAGTGTGACTAAAATTCTCCACGCTTATCTCATTGCCATTTTTTATTCACCTGTTTTGGCAGGGCGAGCATCATGTCCCTGGCCAACAGGTTCTTACACTGGGATGCGCTCAGGTAAAATTACCACAGATTCTACTGGAAAGTTTGCCTGCCTCAGGTCTACAGGCATAAACACAAAGCCCCTTTCTCATGTTTCCCTAATTCCAAACCAGCTGAAATTTTAATAATAAAATATTGCAGGTATTTAGTCCACAATATGGATTAGGCCCCCCTTGGCCACTTAGGAGAAGCAAACATAATTTAAATGGCAGGTAGTTCTGTCATTTGAGAATTAGCTACTCTGTATCTGAAATAATCCTCTTTTTTTTTTTTTTTTTTGTGGTTGTTGGCATGGAAACAAGTATAGCCTGCAAGTCCTTTTCCAGTCACCTTTGTAACTCCAGTAGAAGTCAACGGGAACCTGTGGAAAGGCTCCACAGCTCTGCAAATCAGATGTCCAATACCTCTCTTTTATCCTCAAAAAGTATCTGATTTTGAAAATTAGCTTCATTCTGAAATAAGTCTTTCTTGAGGTAGTGACTTGGAACAGTTTGAAGCCAGGATGCATATTTAGAGTGGAGGTTAAATATTTCAGGCATAACAGCTCCTTCCACACCATCTGGTTCCTATGTATTGCATAGCAATGAGATCAAACGCCTTCCTGGAGCTCAGGGGACACAACTCCACTTTAATCGGTGTCATGTTCCTCTCTGCAGAGCTAAATGCTCCTTCTGACACACTACTTCTGTCCCCAGTCCTTGTAAAAGCAAGTAGAAGGGGACTTTTATAACCATGGTAAGTTTTGTCCCATTTTTAAGTCGGTGTTAGTCTAGTCAGATACTTCGTAGATTGCTATGTTTAATTTCTTCTGCAATGCAAACTCAAGAGAGGAAAAAAAATACTCTCCTCAGTATATGACTTGAGGATATGGGGCAAAACACCATCATTTTGTGATGAGAAGTGATGGCATTTTACTGAAATGTCATGGCTTGAGATACAATCTGTCTTTCCCATCCCAAAATGATTTCCAGGAAGGCAAAATTGAAAGTGGAACCGTGATGATAAATGAGTGAGATTTTTAACTGTCTTGTTGAAATACAAAAAGCCCTTCCTCTTATATCAGAAATATTTTTTAACTGTTTGAAAATGAAGCCAGAAGGAGGACATCTCCTTCAAAACCTGACAGGTCAGACAAGGTGGTGATTAAAGCACACTCCTAGTCGTAATGCAGTTTTTAAACGAGCTGGCTTTTGTGGGATTGCATCAGATCTTCTGATTAAGGGAAATGCTGACGGAGGGGAAAAAGGAACATGCATCGGGGAAACAACTTCCATCATCGTCCTCACTTTCCCAGGAAACAAACACATCTCTGTGTGAGGGAACAAGAGAATAAGATACTTGCCCCAGTTTCATGTCTTCTGCAATGGACTCCATCTCTTGAAGATGGTCCATCATGCTGAAAGAAGAGAGACGTGGGCAGAGGACACCAGGAGTTTGAGCCTTGTGTCATTGCATTGTATCTGATGTTGCAAAGCTTCTAGCGGGTGGCAGCGAGGACTGGGATGAATGGGTGGGACTTATAGCTGAGTAGTACATCCTTTTGTAGGATAAATGGGGGGGGGGGAATTGAATCTTGGAACTATATGATTAGTGCCAAAGCCTGTCTCCATGAAAGGTCTTGCTAGGTGTGGAGAATCTTCTGGCAGATGTGGCTTGAAGGGATGGGGCTCTGATTCTGACTTCATCCTTTTGCCACACCACCACTCCTTGGAGACTGTTTCCTACTCAGCTGGAGCGTGGCACTTGGTAATTTAGAAGACTTTTCCTGTGTCTAACACAAGGGTCAAAACAGAAACGTGAAAATCTCAGGATGGAAGCTGTTCATTGCTAAAATATTCAGAAAAGGACCAATATTGATGTGCAAAATGCTAGTAATGGTGCGCTGTTGTGTGCTGGCACAGTTTGATCATCGTCGGTCCCCAGCACTGTGTGCCAGCAAAGCATGTCAACAGCTCAAGAAGATGAGGCCACCATGTGTGACACTGTTCTCTGTGGTTGTTGCCCTAAGAATTCCTGTAGGTTGGTGCTTTGTGGTTGCGCGTACAGAAGATGAAAGTCCCGGGCGGTGTTCTTTGTGAACATGTTTGGTGTGCCGGTGTTGGCTGTATTTGCATGTGCAACTTCCATGTGCTGTTTCTGCTCTTTTGTGAGGTTGCCCGCGTGTGTTGTAGCAGCACATCTGGGCCGGGCACGCACACTCCGTGCGCTTTGCCTTTGCTGTGCTTCCCCAGCCTCGAGCACCGACCGTTTGACCGAGGGTGGGCTCAGTAAATTCAGCTTCAGTAGCCGTGGGTGCGAGTGTGGGGCTTTGCTCGGTGCGTGGCGCTGCCCCCCC
>VYZM01003158.1:869969-892305 GCA_013398915.1 Dromas ardeola
CCCAGCGGGGTCCCGCTGCGCTTTTGCTTCCCTCCCGGTTTTCTCGCCCCCTCCCGCCGGACCGGCCCCGGGGACGCTGCCCAGGGGGACTCTGGTGCCGAGGGTCCCCTCCCTCGCCACGGCCCCGGCGGTGCTGCCTCGCCGGGAGCCCCCATTTCTGCTAATGGAGGAGATGCTAGCGAAAACGGGAAAACCCCCCCTTGTTCCTATTGTTAAATAGTTCTGCGCGATAAGCTATTCCCAGAGATGGCGCTAGGATTAGGGTAAAACCTCTCTCCCTGGCTATTTTGATTTCATAGAAGAGGTAATCAGATTACTCAGAAAGTCCATCTGATTTAGAACCATACATACACAATATAACAGTGTTTTGTCACTCTGCGGATTCACCCACAGTACCAAATAGACACCTTTGAAATGTAATGCACCTACAGTGCATATTTTTTGGTACAGGTTTTTTTTTTTAAAAAAAAAAAAAATGCATAGTCACCATTCAGATTAAAAGAGAGCCTTTTATGAGGGGTTTACAAGTCTGTAGGAAGGACGTGCTCGTAGAGTATTTGGTGGGAAGGTTCAGTTTTCATGCTTTATGGACCTATTGTAAGATCAGTTAAAAACTGAGCTGTGTAAATTTTTGTATGTACATGCAATAGTCCACAGACCAAGCACGTATATTATTCATTCTGGTTGGAGTGCTGAGAATGTTAAAAGTACTGTGGGATCCCAAAGAGGAAAATTAAAGAGGCTTCTCTTTCCTACTGTGTTGTACGGTGAAGAGATTAGGAAGGTGGGTCAACACACTGCTCGATATCAAAACTCCCTATCTATGGTTCTCATTTAACCTTTTTAGGCATACATGTGAAGGTTTTGTTTGCAGTAGAGCGTAGCTTCTGGAAGAACTGGGAGTATAGATTATTCTGGGTTTGAAGATAGAGCTTGCATTAGCTTTGGCTGTTAAAGTAAGGGGGAGATGCAGATTTGGGATTAATGCAATGTGAAAGCGGGAGGGGAGACAGAAGTATGAGACTTTGGATACTGTCACAATTATTGCTCTTTTTTAATAAGAGCTATGGATGCTTACCATCTCAGTAAATAAGGTTGTGTCAGGTGCACAAATTTAGGCACCCAAGTTTGAAAAACGCCACCTTCCTGGCTTGTTGTCAAGGTCACAACAGCTCGGAAATGGAACCCAGGTGTTCTAAGCCCTTAGCCTCTTCCCTCAGGCAGGAGGGGAAGCAACCATGGAGCTGTAACTTAAGGAAAAAGAAGTACCATAATGAAGATTGTGCAGGAGCCAACTTAGATGCCTGGAAGGGAGAAGCACAGAGCTAGAACTGAAAAGATGAAGGACCTCATTGAACCTGGAGTGCCTTATTAAGTGCAATACAGCTTGTGCGTGCATAGTGGCAGATTTTTTAGGAAATATGTATAAAGCTCCAACTGGGAAGGGTGGGAGAAATGGGGAAAAACTTCCAGAAATACTAAAGTATCATTATATATAAGGAAAAGAATTGCATTATTTTATGCTTGGTAGGTAGTAAGTAACATGCACGGTCTATTTTAGAACAGTCTGGTCATGTGGAGCTGCCTGTGTATAAGGAAACAGAGTTGTCTGCTGTTCCTGTCTCTTGATTCGAAATGCCAAATGCTTGCTCTGTGCCTTTGTTTTTCCACAGATGAGTTGAGGGTAGTAAGTTGATTTCTCTGAGTCTTTGTGCACAGAATTGTAAGGCAGCAAATACCCATCGTGTTGAACACTGAAGTAAAAACAGAAGCAGAATAGATACAAGAAATTGCTTTGGAAATTCATCTATGTATTGAAATATTCAGGAATACTGAATAGCAAAATGTATTTATGAAGTTCTTAGTATTTTGGGGCACTACTCCTAAAGCATGGGTTTTTTTTGACATCACTGTCATGCACATCAAAAATCATACTGTTATTTGCCCATGTTTGGTGCTTCCCTGGCTCCCCACAGTACTACCAGAAAGCTGAGAAAGGACCATTTGCCAAGTGTTTCATGAACTTCAGATGATGGTTGCTATTGCTGTGCAAAGAAGCATCATGAATTAAATCAATGACATGCTGGCTATAGGGAAAAAAGAGGAGACAGGGATCTGGAGAAGGACATCTGCTTGAAATGCCGACCTCAGGAAGAGAGCGACCGAGGAACTCCTGCCAGTGTTGCCACTATAGCGTTGAGATTTCAAGATGTGAAAATAGGAAGTGCACTGTTTCTTTTAAAGGGTCTCAGCCACGCGCGCTGCTTAATTTATCTTCCTGGCTGGTCCTACGCTGATAGCATTTAGCCTTGTAGGGGCCATTTCTCTGTTATTATTCAGATTAAGCTGGCAAGGTTTGAGCAAATGATGCAGACCGGATTTCCAGGGACTTGTTTGAGAATGGTTTGCAACCAGACTAATCAGCTGAAGAGCTGTCAGCCTGCTTTAACCTTTAACTGGACGCTGAAGTCCAGTTCCGTGTTGGCTGTCAAGTAATTTCTTGAGGTATCTCTTTGCTGCTTTTAAACCCACAGAAACTTTACTGGACAGGTTGCCCTCAACATCTTGTCATTGCTTCAACAGAAATTTTAAACGCTTCTGCAGTTTGGTTTCATCTTTTGCATGAGAGCTTGTGTTCGGGCAGCTGCCTGAGTGAGGGATGTGACGAAGGAATTGGGGAGGATGTGGAAATGTCACCAGGGGTGGGTCTTCCAAGAGGTGGCATGGAGACAGTATTTTGACAAGTGGCATGCTGCCACTTATTTTAAAGGAAGCATGGCCTTGGCAGGTGTTGATGGCAGCAAACCGAACTTGGAATAGGTTTTGATAAAGGGAGTTCTCTTGGAAAGTGGAAAAAGGAGTGATAAATACCTTAAAAGTCCTTGGTGCTTGTTGGAGCACTAGGGAACTGTCCTCCAATGCACCAAAAGTTGCAAGACAATCTGGGGGCCTGGTGAAAGCCTAATAAGATTTCCCTTAAGTGGTTTTTTTTTCAGTATTTTTCTCTCCAAGGGATAGACATTTGCCTGCCCCAAGGACTTAAAATAAATTTCCCAGGATTTTGGGTCCCCCGGTCCTGAAGGGACAGTTGGCCTTTCTCCAAAACGCAGTGAATCAGAAACCCTGATTTCAGGTACCTTCTCAGTTGACCTGGGTTTGAACCTGGTGGCTCTATTTCATCCTTATTTCTGGGTCTTTCTGCAGCCAAGTAACCTTCTGCTCACTCATGCTATTTTTTTTCAGTATCTGCTCCTGGTTATGATCTCAGTCCTTGATTTCAAAAAGAACTAGATGGGGTTTTTTCTAGCCTAGTCTGCAGCTTTAAACTAGAGAGTCCAAACTGAGAGCAAGCTAGGAAAAAGTCAGAGTAGAGATGGCAAAAAGCATGGGATTTGTGAATCGGGTAGAGAGAGAATCAGGGAAAAGCCCAGGATTTGTGTCCAGTGACCAGGAGCATGTACACAGTGCAAAATGATTGGTTTTGCTAATGTAAAGATTCTCTTTTCTGTCCGTTGGTGTAATTTTGTGATAGATCTGAGAGGTTGCTACTGTGATCTGTAAATCTTTGCTCTGAAGGAGTTCTGTAATGGTAGTGTTCCTGTCTTTGAATTTTTTTCAAGGACATACCTGATAAGTGATAAAGCATGCAACTGGTTTTTTTACTTTTTTTTTTTTTTTAAATACGCTTATTACAGCTGTAACCTGACTGCAGCTGTAGTCCCTCCTCTGTTAGCATATTCAGCGTAGACTCACTCTTTTCCTCGGTGGAGCTGAGCGGGGAGTTTTCTGATGTAGGTACTCGGTGAGATAGCGGTAGGTGGGCTGGGGTTTTGTGTGTGAGCGGTATTTCAGTGTGACAGCAGTCTGGGGGATGTTCTGCAGCACATGGGCTTCCTGAACTACCGTGGGGTGGGCATCCTGCTACACTTGACGAGGCTGGTGTGTTTCTCTGCAGCTCTGTTACATGCTGGTGGCTAGTGAGATTTTATCTGTGTTGCAGGGGGAAAGGCTGCTCTTCGGTTCTGACAGAAATTAACCCAGGGAAACAGAGCCCTAGTGATGCTCCTTCAGCAGATCGTAAGAACTCAGGGTGGCCATTTGGAACATAGTGTGAACCATGGATTTGTTGGATGTTACCCTGTAGACATAAGCATCGTTTTGAAATGATCAGTGACTCACCAATGCAGTATTATCACCAGAGACAAGCCAAGCACTGAGCCATCAATCACTCTTGAACTGACAGTACACCCTTACGTGTGCGCTAGGCCTGCTCAGGACCCCGGTTATAAATCCTTTTGGAATGGAGGAACATGTGTTCTTTGTAACATAGACACATACGCAGGGGTGCCCTAAGCATGTCCCATCATTCTGTTACTGATAGACAACATCAGGCCTCAGTGGGGCTGCTTGTGCTTAGCCACACTGGCAGGAGAAAGCATTCTGTAAAGCTGAATAAAACACCCCCTGATCTCCAGCCTGTGGCTCCACTGGCGCTTGTTTCCCATATGCCCTTTGTAGTAGACACCTCCAGTACACACAGTCATTCTTGGCCTCCCACAACCCTCCCACGACCTGGTTTATGCAGCAGGTATTCGGCATTTCAGGAATCTGGGAGGGAGAGTAGTGGGCTTTGGCTGCGACCAGGAGTGACTAGAGTTGCCAGTGGAGTGTGTAAGGAGAGAGTGAGAGAACGTGGATCGGAAGACTGCTGTGAATGGGTGCTGCACAGAAAAGCACTCTCAATTGGTGGGTAGTTGTCTTTCAGTGAAGAGAAGGCAAAGCTACTCCTGCACCTCCTGACTTCACTTATCTGTAGAAGCTTATGGTTTGCACAGCCCTTGGCAAATATGTTTGCAGATGCCAGACATGCTCTGTGTCTGAATCTGTCAGAACTTCTTTTGAAGTTAAGCAGATGTTGGTGCAAATGTTCCTGGGACACAACTGAAAGACGTTGAATGGAGAAGACCATGAGGCTGACATATGGAAAGGTCCAAGAATATTTGTGTGGTTTATGTGTGAACTGCTGTATTTAACAAAACAATTAGCGTCACTAAAGAGCATTTCAGTGCTGTGTGTCAAAGAAACAAGAAGGATGTTTTGATAGCTTTTAAATGAGTTTTAATCCTTAGTGTACTTCCCTCACTGAATTTCAAATACTTGGGAAATGTGCGTAAAGCGTCCATTTTACAGAGGAGCATTGAGGCGTTCTTATCATTCACCTGCTTCATGCGACAGGAAGAGAAAGCCCAAGCATTTCCTCAGCTACATCCAAGACTCAAAGTTCTTAACCTGCAGCTGGAGGTACAGCCATCTTGTGTACGACCCGATTCTGTGCCAGTACTTTCCTCCTACTCTTTCAAGGACGGTATGAATTCCAGCCTCCTTTTATCCTCACACAGAGATGCACGCATGCAACTTTCTTGCTAGTACTCCAAACAGATATCTGATAGAAGCTGGCAGGGTGGTGGAAGCCTGTCATTTCCTTACTCCGAGTGTTGTCAAAGAACGGTGCTTTCATTAGAAACGTAGCTGGCAAATGGCAGAGTCCCTGCCTGTCTCCACAGACGGGGGCATACACACAGCCGCAACACACTGCACACACCCGCCGGTATTCAGGTGGGGAGGGAGATTTGGGAGGAGAGGCAATACAAAAGTGAGTTTGTGTAATTAAAGATAGAATAGCCATTTTTGCTGCCTTTCTCATGCAGCATAAAATAAGACCGAGACTGAGGGGTTGGCTTCTGGCGATCTAGCTGTGGCAGCATGAAAAATGAGGAGGAGTGCGATAAGAAACTAATAATTTATGTTCCAAGCACAGACTCACACCAGTGTGGAGGGAAATTTGTGCCAATAACTCCTACTAACTCAGAAAGGCACGCAATCTTTTATTGCACAAATTATTAACGACCAGAAAATAAATGACTCTGTAATCAGATTGGTGCTGCCGGCGCTTTTCGTTTCTTCTTTTATTTGTATAAATTCTGAAGCCAGTCCACCCCTGACGCTGAGGCAATGGGAACTTTTCCTGGCCCGGTGCCCTGCCTGACAACAGAACAGATTAAACAATGATGAAACAGGAACGTCCTGGTATCTCATTGCCTATCAGAGATGGGTTTACTCAACAAACACTTTCTGGCCCCTTCAGCAGTAAGAGCTCTGTAGGTACACAGGGATCTCTGATTTGGGACTCCATTGCATAGTGATTGGAATAGTCCAACGGCAGCAATAGTGAACCTTTCTTTATGAAAATGTACAGAAAAATAACAGCTCCCTGTCATCTTTTCTTGGCCCTGTCCCTTTTCAGGCTCCTTTCTTCACGCCCTTCCTGTGTCAGGGCTGCTGGTGTTGCAGTCCATGTGCTTCTGCTCTAGTTTTTCAGCATTTCTGCTTAATATTCAGAAGTGCTGGGGTACCTACAGCGATTACTGAAGTATCCTAGAATTGTGGATGTCCAGCCCTTCTTAAATCAGGCCAAGGTGAATTTGGGCCTTGCACTTGCATGGGGAAAGGAACATGAGGAGTTCGGTTTATTTAGACAGAGTCCATATGGAAACAAAGCACGGAACCTACCACCATTCTCCCTACCACCACATGATTACATCCTGTGATCTTTCTTGAATTAAAATCTTTATTATGATGATGAAGAAAAGAAGCATTGATGAAGAATGAAACATCTTAAAGAGGAAAGATGATGACTTTTGGATTTGCTGCAGGTTCCCTTCTGTTTATGTGGTGCTTTGTGTAATCTGAAGGGCGGCAGTGTTCCTGTATCAGGTAGGAGTAGTGAGGAGTTTGGGTGTGATGCCAAAGCAAGATGAGGAATTTGATTTGGGCTTAAACTAGCAGTTATTTGCAGGGAGACAGAGGGTGAACTAGAATGATAGAAGCAAACAACTTTGATCCCACAGGTAACTTTGGATCAAGATCTGAGCTTCACTTGAAAGTTATCATGATAACATACTGAACCTAAATCTTCATTTGCGTTCCAACCCTGGAAGATATTTGAATTTGAACCTAAAGTTTGCAGGACTTGCTGCATCCAACCTGTGGGTCAGACCAGCCCTGTTTTGAAGCCCAAGCCTGCATTCTGAACGCAAGGCTGTTTGGCCCTAGATCCAAATGCAGCTGCGAGCCCCACGTCTACAATTTACGCAGCTTTGCTCTGATTCAGATGACCTGCGCAAGCCTGCGGGACCTGGCTAAGACTCATTTAAGGTTTGTAGGGTGGTGTTTCCTCAATAAACAGGGTTCCTTAAAGGCAAGGGAGTTACTCTGTATGAGATTCGAACCTGCTGGTCTGTGTTCAGTCCGTATTTTTCAGTTGGTGGGGGAGACCCATATGTGAGGCCCAGACTTTTCTTCTCCCCTGCCATTCCCCCTCCCTGATTATGTGAACCATATGATAAGGAAGAAAAGTGTTTCCATTGTTAATTCAGCCCATTTGTTATCAATGGCACTATCTCCCTGATGGCTTCATCTGAATAGGGAGGAGGGGGAGAGTTGCCTTCCCTCTCTCCCTCTCTCTCTTTTTTATGGTGAGGGGGTGTTGGTGAAGGCGACCGCAGCCGGGCTGCAATAATGAATAATGTGCAGATTGTTCCCAGGGACTGCGAGTGTTTTATTAACGTAGGTTTTCTTAGTCTGAATGCCCAATCACCACAGAACCATGAAACTCAAATTGCCTTACAGCTCTCTCATGAACATACTTTTAATCTCATTGACCTGTCGTTATACTACAACACATAAATTCAGATTTGGAGATCTTATGTCCAATCATAAATTGGGCTGGCAGACTTCTGATCAACAGAATAAAACTGTCTCCTGTGAGGTGGGTTTTTTTATTCGTCAGTGCTGTTCCAGCAGACGGAGTGGAGGTACAGTCAGCTTTTCTTAACAAACTATTCTTTAAAAAATGGAGGGAAATAAGAAACCCGGCTTGAAATTCACAGGGGAGAGAAGAAAAAAAATAAGGTGATGTTTAAACAACATTAACATTGGACATAAACTTAGAATGTGGAAAACTGTGAATTAAGGGGTGTTAGCCTCTGCTAGCATCATGGAGAAAGAATAGAAAAATAGAAGAGGTTGAGCAGTGGCATTCAGGCATATAGTTTTGTCCATAAGTCTGTGTGTTTTTGGGGCGGGCACATATGTGACAACTTCATAGAATTCCTTCCTCTTTTCTTATGTCTCTTTCTTCTTTCACTTAAATGAGCAACCCAGAGGAAATCTAATTTCTCCCTCCCTCTTGTTTCGCAGTGTTTTATTTGGATTCAGCAGTGAATGGGGGATTTGAAATTTCTATGGGTCGGTGGGAATTTGGATATGAGGGGAAACTTTGCTGTGCTGATATCAGGTTTCCTGAGTTTTTCAGGACTCGTGCAGAAGGGTTTCCATGTGTGAAGGAAGGTTACAGCCAGTAAATCCTGCCAAGTGCTGATCATGTTAAGAGTGGTGCAGCAGGCCCACCTGTGAGTGCTGTCATGGCATATGGACAATTCCTACTGTCATCAGTAGAGATGCGTGATCCTAAATACTGGCAGAACACGCCAGATAATTTTTTGTGTATGCACATTTCCTCTTACTGGTCATTGTAGAAGAGAGTCCTGTGTTGATCTGGAGATGCTAGCAGTATTTCTAACATTTTGAGTGGAGCTGCCTCCTCAAATACAGCAAACGATGTTCGTATATGCTTAGTGCTTTCATTTACATAAATGTCACCGTTTTAACACTCCCCAGTTGTATGTGGTAGTCCATAGATAATAAAAAAGAAAAAAAGAAGTATTTCATACTCTTGCAGGGTGCTGAACCAATATTTTCACTTTCTCTCCAAAAGGGTTCTGAGAGACAGCAGTGTGGGCTTCCTCACACACAGCTAACTGCAACGTACCTTGCATCCCACCTGTTAGGACCAGCTCTGAAGCTAAGAGGGTAAGTCAGTGACATGCACCATCATTACACGTGGCTCTGCCAACCCATGTTGGAGCTAAACTGGCAGTCTAGAAGTAATGTGCATCCTTTCCTCTGTGTGGCTTCAATGGGGGCACGTTGCTCTAAAAGGAATCCCTCCCAAAAGACAAAAAGCAGCTGAAGTTCTGTAGTCCTCAATGTGGAGACCTTTTCCCAACCTTTTTAGGAGAGGCTGTGGTAGAAGTGGCTCATTTAAAGAGCATCATGGGCTTTTCAGTGTCTTTGGAGTGTTACCAGGTGAGAACACCACTAGAAGCTAAAGAGTAATTGCATTAATACACATCAGGCATCTGTACCTCACCTGAACAGGCAGCAGTGCCCTCTCTTTAGCCCCCGTGATGGTTCTCTTCCTCTCAGTCAGGCAAAGCAGGACAGCAAACTGGTTTTGGGCAAAGGTGCAACTTGTGGCAACCGCTTTCCTTTAAGTGCTGTCCTGTGGCATCGCAGCTGTCACTGGCTCTGGCTTTGTTCCGCTTAGCAGTCCAGCCTCGTACCTTTAACAATTTAGCAGCAGTCATTTGAGGAAATAAAGCACTTCGGACGCCCTCCCCCCAGGGTTTTCTGTCCCTACAGTAATTTTTTGAAGGCCTCTGTTTTCACAGCAGTGGGATAGATGGACTCCTAAAATATACAGCCAATTACATAGCAGAATTTATTAGACTTTACTCTGGTGCACGTTATGTGGTGGGGGTGGGGGAGAAAGAGCAAACTCTGGAAGGAAACCCATAGCAACTGAAAATGTAAGGGTGAGGATTAGAAGTCCCCATAAATATACCTGACTTTGCCATCTCTTTTAATTAAATGCAAGTCATGAAACACGGGCACGGAGTATGTCGGTGACAGGGTGCAGCAGCGTTCAGAGACAGGAAAGAAGAGTAAGTGGGGGGAACTGGCTCCATGGCCTGGGGCTGAGCTGCGGAGCAGAGCCAGGAGGGTTAAAGCTGTGCGGGTGATTTAGAGCGAGCCCTTCACAGCAAGGCAAAGGGAACTCTCCAATCAGTTATTAATGTTTCCTGGTTTATCTTCTCATCTTCATGGGTTTAATTGTAAATTATCCAGCATGCTGTACGTCTCCACTGTGTTTTCTTCCGTCCCAGATAGGTGGTAGAGGAGAACATGCTGGCGCTAACAAGCAAAGAGGGGGCACAGGAAAGGCCTGTCCCCTCTGAGCTTTGCCTCAGGGTTGTGCAGCTATGAAATGTGAAGCTCTTTGGGCCTTACGCTGTGATTCACTCGGCTTCTGAGGCCTTCTTCCCTCCAAATAATGTGCCAGAATTTGGCTCCGATGAGCAGTGGTGCTTGGTTTCCCTCCAGATATGTGTGGCCCGGAGGGTCTGAGAGACCAGGATGAGTGTTAATTCAGTCCTCCTGTAAACAGCTTCCTCATTTTCTCCGCCTTCTACGTATTCAAGCATTTTTCCTTTCCCAGCTCTGTTTCGCCTTTGGTAATCTCCCCGGCATGTACTCCATCAGCACTCCTGTGGGGTTTCTATGTGTAGGAAATAAAGCCCGTAGTTCAGCACTATCCATCTAATATCTTCTGACTGCCTTTAATCATAGCATTTTCCGTTTAATTGGGAAGGCAGGCACACTTTGCATATTAATACAGCACAGCCTGCACCTCCCAAGCATTAAAACTGTAGATGGCTGGGGTGTGTTATGCAGCGGCTGTGAACCTGCTGGGTGTCCTTTAGCATCTCTGTGAATGGGGTATTTTCAGCAGGGCTGTTCTTTGCTCTCCTGATGGAATTCAATTAAAATAAACAACAACAAATTCCCCCCTCCAAAAAAAATAATACTTGTATGGATTCTCTCCATTTAAATAATTGCTCTGCAGACAGTGCCGCCGTGCCTCTGCTGTTGTGTCCATTGTCTTTCTTAGATCATAACACTGCTGGTCCCATTGTCTATTCAGGACAGCCAAAGGGAAAAATATCATCTTCCCTTCAGAACTGCTGGTTGTGTAGCATATTCCCCTTCTGTGATCCATCTATCCATGAAAGACCCATTCTTTCTTTTCTTGGCTTCATACTGCCACCCAGGAGTCTGTCTGTATGAAACCAATAGTTTTGTCTTAATGTCATTGTGGTTTTCATGACTCTTTCTTCTCCTTGATCAAAACTTGCCTTGGGACAGACATATTGGCTTGGATTTGGAGGAGGTCTCAGTAGGTCTTTCACTTCTAGGTCGAAAAAGCTTTTCAAGAGCACATTCGAATATGCACCTTGCTATGTGTAAGACACAGTGGGCAATTGTTGCTGTGATTTACTACCAGCGTCAGTTGATTGTATGCTAGATGCTGTCCAGAAAGATAGCAAATGTGCAGCTCTGTTACAAAGAGGAGGTGTATGCTTTGGACTCAAGGTAGGTCCCACTTACAATTTTCATGTCCTTTTGAGGTCTCCCATTTTCCTAAGTTTACGGTAGATGTCTTTAAGATTCCTGTTCAAAGTCAGTAGAGGAAGAAAATTGATGAGCTGAGTCTGCACTAACGTTTTAACATTTCCATTATCCAGAAGAATGCAGATCTAGAGTCCTGCCATCTTTGAGAACAGATGCCCCTCGTTTTGTATGGTATGGTGCAAAAAAAGGAGTATGCATCAAACATTCATTTGCAGGCTATCTATGGCAGGGATTGTTATCTTCCTTTCTGGTTTGGGCACACTGGCCACAGTGCCGAGTCTGTGTAATTAATGGCAGTTAGATAAACCTCCCATTCCCGCTTCTCCATTATGCCTGTTGAAACATTAAGGAAGCACCTGGATTATTCAGCACCAAAGTGGCTTCCACTTCTTTGTGAAGAAATCTGGAATGTTCGGGGACTGTTGTAAAGCTTGTTAGACTCCCATGCATTGTCTCATAGCTCCACGAAAGAACTTAATAGTGGTCCCTGCGGAACGGTGCTCTTAACTGGGGATTGCAGGGTACAACATAACACTTGTGTTGGTCATTGTGATCCCAGAGTGAGATCGACAGTATTCATCAGGCACTGTCTGTGGCTTTCCCTCTTAGCTTGAGTTCAGGGCTGCGTCGTGAGAAAGAAAGGGGTAAACCAATGATGCTGCACAACCTCACCTCTTCTGGAGGCCACACACAAACCCCTTGGGTTGGCACCGAATCATGCTTAGGTATTTAGCTTCCAAGCTTGACAGGGTAATGCAGATGACGCGAGAAGCAAAGTAGATAGATAGATTGGCTAACCACTGCCAAAGAGATGCAATATTTTAATTTTCAGGAATATCACGATGTGCAAGCTGTTTTTGTCCTGGCTATCAATAGGTTCAGCAGCTTGGTGAACTTCATCTTGTTTGAGAGATTATCAGCAACCACAAATGCTTACTTCTGCTATTTGTGTTTCTGCCATTCTTCAGTGCGACAGCTCCCCCAGGGAGTTTTTAACCATGGCTGTACCTGGGACCTTCTGGATCAGGGTCTCTTGTGAGCTGGTACAATCTGGGAATTGTGATGCCTTTGGGCTGCAGTGTGTGCCAGTAATTCAGCCAGAGGGGAACACGTCAGGATCCAGCAGAGGCACACAGTTTTAATTATAGGAGAAGGATAGATGCTTTATGGAAGAAATCATAGCTCTTTGGAAATTGGTGACGTGGTAGTAAAGGGGACTTTGATGGTCCAAAATGAGCCATTTATATACCAGATCTCTCTCTGACTCTCCCAGTATCTCCACCATTCTTCCATGGACAAAAGAGCCCTCAACCTTCCATGCACACATGTTCTTTCATGTCTACATCCATCATCTCGATGCCCTCTTGTCTGATCTCCTCATTGCCACCCCACAGCACCAGGACCACCCCTGCTGTCCGCTTGTGACAGCTCTTGTTTACCTTGGCCCTATTTTGTGTGAGTGTGTGTTGTGTGTGCCTGTGAGGAGATGCCATAGCATGGAGAGGCGCAGAATCTGCTCAGACAGCAGCTTTTTTCCGTCACTCACCAGACCCTATTTTTTTAAGTTAGGAGACTTTCTGCCTGTCTCAAACACATGAAAGTACTGGGAGAATGGCTTTGGGGAATTGTGATTCAGGGAACACGGGTAGAGGGTTTGCATTGCCGCCTTAGGTGATGAGAGGAAAAGAATGTGCCGGTCTCACGCTCTTGGCCTCATTTGAGGGTGCCACAGACCACCCTTCCTACATCCCACTGTGGTTTGGCATAGCTTCTGGGTTGCATGAGGGAGCGCTAGGATTCAAAATAGCACTCCAGATACTACAGGGCAGAAATGAGGGGCTGGTACAGGGTTTGGAACTGAAAAGAGATGTTTTAAGTTTGTAGTGTCATGCCATGTATGAGGGACAACTTGTGTTGCCTGTCTGGTGTCAGCAAATTAAGGAGGAAATCAGTAAAGAACTTACCTCTTTGGGATGCTTCTACTCCAGGAGCCACATCCATCCTGGAGCTTGGATTCCCCATTTCATGAAGCAGTCTATTGATCTTGCTGATTGCTCTGCTCTGTCAAAACTGGTTGCGCTTCATAGGACTGTGACCTGTCCTTTTACAGAAATAACAGCACTTCATCATTCCCAGCGCTTGGTTATCTCTAGGCTGCGTGTCAATATTGGGTCTTGATCATTGTGTCGTCTTTGGTTGTAATACTTGCTCACACATATGCACTGACATACAAGTAATTTTATTTTTCTTTTAAAACATGCCTAAATTCAGCTGCCCTTTGCTTCTTCTCCAGTCTGCTTTTCTGGATTCTGATGATAAAAAGTTGCTAGTTAAGATTACCCCATCAGTTTGCGGGTATTCCTGTTTTGAGACTGCTGCTGGGATTTCCAGCCAGAACTTTGGAAGTAGGACAGAGAATGGTGTTCTAGTTAGAAAAATTAGTCAGATGTTTTCCATAGCTATGAAAATACAGCTTGAAAAGGACAAAAGAGAGCCAGATCTTGCATGCTGCAAGTATTTTCCTTACTGATCTGTCATTGTTCCTGCAGCGTGTCAGTCGTCCTAGTCATTCCTGTTTTTCTGGTCTGGTAAGAGCTATGTCATTGCGTCTCTGTCTTGACCTACAGTTCCCTGTAGACTTCATAATTATGGCCTTCTTTAAAACAGACATCACATACCATGCCAGAAATTGTCACAGTGTGGAGAAGTAGATCAAAATCCATTAGGGAACAAGAGGTGACTAGATTAATTTCCACCTGAAATTTCAATTAAGCTTTTCAGTGTAGAGTTAGTGTGTAAACCAAGCCTAGACATAATGACTCTGGGTTTTTAATTTTAGAATTGGTCTGATAGGAAGAAATAGACGGCGCTTTCTTGAGTTCTAAAGTATGTGGCACTGCGACAGACAACTGAGTAGAGCTGCAGATAGCTGTAAATATTTCAGATGTCGAAAGCCACAAATATGTAGAGGTTCTCCTCATGTTAATGTGTCTGATGTGCTTAAAAGCTGGATATCCCACTGGAAACAAATCAAACCAGATTCTTCTACTCATTGTTATTTCAACTAGAGACCCAGTCCTCTTTGTGTCCGTTGGAGTATGCAATAAACCAGTCCCCAAGATAATACTGCTGTGCATGCATCTAACAGGTATCTGGTTTTCTGAAGCATCCAAGAGGACTAGTAGTCTGTAAGTGTGCTTGGTCTCAGGGTACATACGCAGGCATTGCTGGTCCCTTTTCAAAATTTCTGACTAATAGCAAACAACTTTTGAAGAGGCATTTCCTTTAGAGGAACCGTGGTTCACCAATTACTGCTTTTCACTATGTGCTCTCTTTTATGGGAAGGAGAGGGACCAATAGCCAGCCCCCATCATCGCTGTTATAATAAGACAGGCTAAGTGAGGCTTGGGCTGCAAAGTGTCTGAAAGGAGAGGCAGGATCCTGTGTGCTGAAACGGCTTTGCGCTTTCTGTTTGTTCTGTTATTTCTGAAGTACCAGACCTAGCTGTTTCCCTGTGCTAACAGCATGGCTGCATCCCAGCAATTGTTGGGCTAGAAAACTGGAGTTTTCAGCTGAAAAATGCAAGCCTGATTCCCAGTACCTTTGGGGAGACGTTGGCTCTCTGCATCTTAACAGCAGCAGGCAGAGTATACACATTCCGCGCCTTCAACACTGAACAGCATTTGTTTGAAGCACCGCTGTGGAAACAGAAGAATAATATTGCTGGCCTTCTGCACCAGGCAGGAATATAGAATGCAGGATAAATTGAAATGGCGGTTGATCTTTTTTTATTATTATTTTTTTATTTCATTGCCTTTATAAAATCCCTTTCCTTTTTTTAGAAATTTTACAGGTCTGGGCTAATTAACACTGACCTGTAGTGATTGAGCTTCTCAGAGTCGTTTGGAGGTTTCTTCTGATAAGTGACACCAGCCACAGAGGTCTTGCATAGCCGTTAGCATGTATTAACATTGAGCAGAAGATGTTGCATATCAGAAAGAGGAGGACCTGGGTGTCACAACACCTCAGGTCTTTCCCTGACTCTGCCAATTCCTCGTTCTGTGTCCCCAGGAGCCTTATTTAAGATCTCTCTCCTCTATCAGCCTGTAATACAAGCGTAACCACTGCTCGCCTCCATCATGTTGAAATTGTGAGACTTGGTTATCAAGGACCTGTAGAAGCAGTTAGAAATCTGAGGAACGTTACAGAAACATTAAGTTTCTTACTCTCAATGGACAGAACAGAAAGAAGGATTGTAGAGTTTGGGGATTTTTTTTCACAGTGAGACCATGAATTGCCCTGGAAGAGCCCAAGAAGCTGTTCCTAAGGCTGGAAGGCATTAAGGAGTCGATGGGGCTCTTCCCTTCAGCACAGGCTACAGTATGTTCTTTTGCAGCGGTTGTTACTGCTAAAAGATGCCGATGTGTTCATGCTACTAACAGATCTGTGCTTTGGAAGTTCAGTGCTGGCAAGGAGAAGGGGGTGTTACACACAGGATAGCAGAGATCTTTGTCATTTCCTTGGCTGTGAAAATAGTTCTGTTTGGTCTTCTGACTGGCCACAGGAGTAAGGTGCCTTCTCATTTATTAGATACTCATGAAGATGGATGGGGGGAAAAAAAAAGAGAGACAATGGCTAGAAAGCTACCGAACAGGTTTAATCAGCAGCTTGTTACTGTGAAACACTAAAAGAATACCCCCAAAATTTAAGGACTAGAAGTCACTGGATTTTGAGTCCTGTTTTTTTAATTTGGCAGAATGTCCCATACTTCTGGCATCTGCAGTACACATCTTCCGAAGATGTCCTTCCGCATTGTCAGTGTGTGTATATAAAATTAGATCCATACAAATTATGTGTGTGTATCCATCCATACGTGCGCATGCACGTGCGCACACATACACAAGCCATATATAGAAACTGTAGATCTTGGGGACAGCCTTGGGAGTCCCTGGAGAACAGGCTGTTATGGCGCTTATTTTGTGTCACCCTTATTTCTAATCAGACGCGCACACACACGCACACACCTCTCACTGCCTCACTTCAGCTCTGTATCTATTTTCTTTTATTATCCTGGCAGGAGACGGGCTTCATTAGGGGAGTGGAGTCTCTAACAAGGATGGGGAATGGCAACAACAAAAGGATGTAGCATTATAAAGTTATGTCAAAAAACCTTTACAAGAAAAACGGCTGACATTAGGAACAGTGTGCATTAAAAATTCAAGACGGTTGGAAGGGGGGGCAGGACTGGGAAGAGAGAAAAATAAATACACAGGCTTTAAACTAATAAATCCTTGTATTTGGGAAATGCATCAAACCCTGCGTGCTATTAAAACTGGTTCTATTTCTATTATTGTTAATAACAATGATAAATACATTTTTTTTTCTTGGATCTCAGTGTGGGCTATCAGCATTTTAAATACACATTTAAGCAGCTAAGCAATGTTTCCCTCGTACTGTTTCTGTTGCTAATATTCAGTGACTGGGCAGTCTGTTTCATCATACCTGAAATGGAACTGGCTAACTCAACCAGCAAATAATTTTGAATGTATCTTGACCAGTGGCTCCAATTCCGTCACCTCTGTAAAGTTGCAGCAACCCATCCACCCTGTTTCCTTTGGCTAATCAGATGTGCTAGCAGTCTAGTTATCCTGGGTTTCCCTAGTCAAGTTCTTGTGGAGAATTAGTTGACCCAAACACACACACAAAAAAACCCTTTAGGCTAATCTACAGGTAGCAGATTAATCAGTTTTTGCAAGGAGCTGGGAAGTCCAAATCTACTTGTAAGGGAGAAGGACGTGGAAAGGAAGTCAGATTGCTGTGCTCTGTAAGCACTAGGAAATTTGCTTCTTAGGCTGATCTTAGCATCTAGCCCTGAAGATCTCAAACACGTATTTATTTTCCTCATTCTCTGCAAATTGACAAACACATCTGTATAGAGTAAAACTGGATCCCTAAATCCCGTTCTGCAGTTAGCAGAATTTGAAATTAGAACTTCCACTTCTATCATCTGCCTTATTAGAGAGGTGAAGACCTGCGTGGAAGGTAGCAAGCTTCCCTGTATCCGGCAGCTGAGCCGTACACCTGAGTGGTGACACCCTAAAGGCAGGACAGCACTAGGTGTAAGTTTGCCATTTTGCCCCCCTAATTTTGAGAATTCAGAAGAGGCTCAAGGTTCTCTACCCTGACCAGTCCAGTCCTTCTCACCTACACTAAATTCATGTTAAGATTGTGATTACTCTCGCCCAACTCCTGAGCCTGAATTTGCAGTTGCAGATAAGCACGCAGGGATGTTTTCCAGGTGGAGAACGGCTCGTGGTGCTGTTTTTATCTGCTTCCCAGGGTGTGTTAGCAGATGCCTATGGGTTATAGCATTGTGTTTGGATTTCCTCTAGTGGGGGCCTGGCTTCCCAGCTTCTCCTTTGTGTCAGGTTTCTCCCACTTTTTACAAGGTTCATTCATACTGTTGTAATTATAGACTTTTATAGACTTTCACCAAACCAGTTCTACCCACCTTTGGTTTTAAATGCAGTTAAAAAATGACACAGCAATGCACAGACATTACCAATGGTTCTTGGGAGTGCCAGAGACTGGGCAGGCTGTGGGGGCAAAGGATTCCCCTTGTCTCAGAGGACAGCTTGCGTTGTTACTTTTGTGCAGCCAGCATGAAAAAATGGTGAGAAAAAACCCTCCCAAATGTGCAAGTCAGGTGATAGAACCATCAGCGTAGCCTCTCTTAAATTCAGCTTCAGGTTAAAAAGGTCCCACAAAACAAAGGAGATAAAAACAGGAACCTCTTTCTTTGACACTTTCAGCTTTATTGCTTTAGAAGTGGAAGCAGCAGAGCCATGCTTAATAAATCCTGGGATTTGGGAACTACATCAAACTCCGTATGGTGTTAAAATGTTAAAATGCCAGGTGCCATTGTCTGTTGTTCTCGTGACTTCCTGAATAGCTCCACTAGTCTGCCAGGTGCTTTAGACAGGTCAGAAAAGGAGACTCCTATCTACATCGAAACTCTCTCACCTCCCAGTACGTCTCTCTCTGTGTCTTTACTTATTCATCCTTCCTTGCATCTACCCTAGCAGGCAGCCATGGGCCTGTCTTTCTGTCTCTCTTTTATGTATAAATGCATTGGTTTTACATGAAGAATGGGGCATCCTGCTAGACATTAAGGTTTTTTTCCTTTCTTTTTTCTTGCTACAACTGCTAGCTGTTCCTTGAGGTATTTTTTTTCTCGCCATTTGTGCTTCTCTTCTCCAGTTCTCCTTCCTCAGCAGCATGAGGTTCGATACTGAGAGCTATCCAGGTGGCAGCATTTTGCGTCCCCTTTATTACAACTGCTCAGAATGGGTGAAGTAACAGAAAATCTCCTGCAGTTTCTGCCAGCCTTCAGGGAGCCGTATATTCCCTATACAGCCAAGCAGCCCTCCAGCAGGTTAGGGTCTCTGTCGCTCTTCAAGGCATCTTGTTGTTTGGAAGCATCACTGGAAAGGGACAGTTGTGTGTTTTGGTTAGCGTAATACCAGCTCCTTGATTTGTTCAGGTGAGGTAATGCAAGGCAAAGCAGAGGGAAAGCTTTGTATACAGACAGACACACGGGACCTGGGGGAGCTGGGTGTTTTTAAACTCCCACTGTAATGTCAGTTCATGACCCTCTGAGCAGTATAATACCTGCACATGTTAATTCACTGGCTTTCCATGTGCAGCAGGGCAGGGAAACAAGGAAAACACGGTGGTGAAAGGAGGCTGGGGTCAATGTGTTGACAGCAAAATATCCACTGAGAAAAAAAATGTTCACTTTGGAAAACAGTAACAATCACCTTTTCTATCTGTATTTGTTTGTACAGTTGTGCGTATGTATGTGTGCAGGCTCTCGCTCTCTCACACACACAGTTCTCCTCTTAATATTATTCATCCTTATTACATATCATTATTCTTTATTGTGATTTATATGCTGTGCCATGGCTTTATTATGATTTATACCCCTGTCCCCAAAAGAGCTTACAGGAGGCATCACACAGCAAAGACAGGCATCCCTGTACAGGGGAAGAAACATGGCTTTCTCCCTAAGCAGTGACTCTAACGTCTCTTCCAAGCTATAATGAACCTTATTTCTTGGCTTACAGAAAAGGATTTGGATTTAGTTGAACCAAGTCTGCAAGTCAAGCTTTTATCCAAGGTTATGGTCCCCAATTCCTTTGCTGCTGAGTGTGAATAACTGCCAACAATGTCAACAGGAGTTGCTTGTTGCTGGCGGCAAGGAACAATGTCCCTCCTTTCTCCTGCTTATTCTTCTAGATCTTGATTCTCATCTTGCCTATTAGAAGACGTTCATTTAATGATTGCCCCTAAAGCAGGCTGGTCCTTGTTCTGGCTGGGGAGGAACTTTCCTGGACTGCTTTACGGCAGCAGCTTCACTCGGTGCTACTCTTAAAATGAGGCACAATTTAGGGACATGTCCACAGCGCAAAACATCGTAAGAGGCAGCATTACATTTGGGTACGTATGCGTAAATAACAGTGATCAAGTGCGTAATGCTTTCTAAGTTGCCAATAACGTTTCAGTGTTCACCTGAAGGAACCTTAGCCTCTCACTTGGTTTTGAACAAAAAGACTCCCTGTTTTGTCAGTTGTGCTTCTTTGTTGAAAGTCCTAAAGCAGGGAAGTGCCATGTCTCCAGAACACTGGAAATTTTCTCCTCTCTTTGGTAACAGAATAACGTAGCTCCCCAAACCAGAAAACTGAAAGAAGGAACCTGCTCTGCAGGCTAAAGGTAGAATCTTCAAAGAAATGTAAAGGAGACTGGAGCCATCTCAGAATGAGATTTTCAGAACTAAGTATCTGGGGAGCCCAAGGACATGCGCTTTCCACTCCCTCAGACCTTTTGTCTTCACTGAGAAAAATATGTGTATTTTTGAAATGTATAAACTTCAATTTTTTATGGCCAAGGCCTTACTGCTTCATCCACATGAAAATTTAAAGCTGGGATGCTCCTTGAGCTCCTTTGGAAACGCCAGTCAAGGCCGCAGCAGGTAACAGAGAAAAAAGAGGGGAGATGCAAGACCATCGGAATAAGGAACCCATTACCTTTCCTTAAGAAAAAGATGCTGTTTCCTTTGAGGTGACTGTGAATGTCCTCGTACGCCCCTATGTTTGCGTTCTCCATTGTGATGTGGTGTGCAGGCGCTGCCCCCCAGCAAGCCTGTCCTCAGCCATAGCTGCCCCTCCGTGGCCTCCTGTTCTCTTGCCCCTCACTCATTCCTGTGCTTCTAGGACTTCCCCGGATGCACACGGGAAGTGGCAAAGCTGTCAGAAAACCTGGATTTCCTGGAGCTGATGTTCATGGGAAGGAGGGTCAGATTTTTTTGTGTTCCGGGAAACCCATGACAATGATAAAAACAACAATGCCCCACCCTCCCGTTTCTTTACTGGCCATGATTTACATGATTGCGATGCAGGCAGGGAGGGGTAGTCTCAGTTGGGGAAATTTGGTCTAAGGCAGAGTCTCTAACTTTTGAGAACCATTTTGGGGTTGGGAATGCATCAGAGAGTGGTGTGGAGTGCTGTTTCATGAGATGGAAGCTCGCTTTTTGGCATGGGTTGTGCATTGTAACATGGCATAAATAATCTTTGGTGGGTATTTGGATCTATGTGCGGCCCTGTGTGGCTTGTGGAGCCCCTGTGACGGAAGGATGCCAGCGAGGAGTAAAGGAGTAGTTAACCAAAGCCTTCAAATACAACCAGCTCCCCTGTGGCAGGGCAAAAGAAACAAACTCTGAGCTTCGGTTTCTGCACTGTGTTTGGGTTTTTTGATCTGGCATCCAGTTTGGATGCCTGAAGTTTCCAAAGCTGGCCTGGTGTGACTCTGATCCTATTTGAAACATTGGCAAAACTCATGTGGAATTCAGTAATGCAAAAAAGAGCAGTCTTGGAAGCGCATCAGCTCGCTGTTTGGGACAGGGACCGTCCTTTGTCTGTATAGCACCTCATACAATATTGTCCTGGTTCTGAGATGTAACAGCAATGCAAACAATAAATAATAATGCTTTGTGAGTTGATCAGAGCTTAGGGCAAGCATACATGTGTGCCACATGTCTGTATGTATGAATAAGTGTCACAATTAGGGAGTAGCGAATATTTTATCACAATAAATGGACACATTTTGTTCCCTTTTCCCGAGGAGCTGGTCAACTACCCAGCTATTTTATTTATTTATTAAATATCACCAGAGACAGTTCAGCAGCAGGGGAGTACGGCTCTGTCTCCCGAATGATGATTGCCATCAGGCTTGAGAAATCAGTCATTTCTGGCGAGAAAAAACTGTTTGGTGGGTTAATGATGCAGGGTAAATACTGACAGTGGCCAGTGGTCTGAGCACACCAGACATGACCTAAGGGAATCATAGATTCTGAGGGGGCTGTTGCTGCTGCTTCTCTGTAATGTGATTGCTTCTTTATAATGGCTTCAACTTCTCCTTTCCACCCCCCACCCCCCCTTTATCATTATTGACCAAGGAGCATCAGTAAGGCTAGAGAATAAATAGTTCCCCGATGGTTAACAACAGGCTCTCCACCAATTGGAATTCAAGCTGTGCTCCCTGTTATATTCTTTATAATCACACTTTATTGCATAGAGCGGAAAATAAAGCATCTATCTCTCCATCCCCCCCTTTTTCTCCTCGCTGCCCCTGGGACGTTGGGTGCTGCCTTCCCACGGAGCAGGTGAGAGGAGGCTCTGGGGCTGGGCAGGCACGGCTGGGACAGGCGCTCCCTGCACACCGGGAAACCCCTTCCCAAGGCCGGGTGAGGGAAAACCCCTCCCGGGACGGCTCCGCTGCCGCCCGGCACCGCCGGCTCCCGGAGGGCAGCGCCGTGTCCAGGCACCGGTAGCCCGGAGCCGCCGCAGCCCGGCCGGGCGAGGCGAATCGCGGTGCCGTGAGTGTGTGTGTGGTGCCCGGGGCCGAT
>VYZM01003158.1:892461-905082 GCA_013398915.1 Dromas ardeola
TGGGTATTTGTCAGGTCAGAGTCTGCGCCGCCCGCCGGGCTCCGCGCCTCGCTCCCCGGGTTATTTATTACCTCTCTCCCCGGCGGCAGCGCTGCGGCTCCGGGGCTGCTGCCAGCAACCCGCGGCGGCGGCGGGGGACCCGCCGGGGGGTTCCCGAGCAGCGACGGGCCGGCCGGGAGCGCTGCTGGGCTGGCCGGAGCCCGGCCGTGCCCTCATCCCTCTGCCCTGCTCGGTACCGGCGCTCCTCTCCCCGCGGCTCTCGGCCGGGGCTGGTGGATCCGAGAGGGTTTGCTGCTTGGCGAGGGAGAGGCAGCTGGGAAAAGGCTTTTCTGAGGACTGGAAGAAGGCTGGTTGTTAAAAAGCAGTCTGGAGCTGAGTTAAAGGAATCTAGTGTATTTCTAATCGTGATTTGATTTGATGGAGCTAGAGACACCGCTAGAACAGAGCAACCCAGCCTCCGCTGTGGTCGATCAGTTAGCTGAAACTCCAGGTACCCTAAGCAAGCTCATCCCCTCCTCATTCATGAGCTCAGAAGTCTCTGTCAAGCGAGGGGGAAAATTCGATTTTGCAGATTTCTCGGTGACTACAGCCCATGTCTTCACATGGTGGTCAGAGAGAGCTTGTACTCGGTGAGCAATGCGACCTATGGGGCTCTGTAGCCGGGCAGAGCTGCTCTCCAAGGCAAAAGGATGGGGCTGTAGCTCACCTCAGCGCTCGGTCATACCTGCAGGTCAAATGATAGGAGGGAGAGGGTAGGTTTGCTTGGGACAGGCTTTGAAGAGCTCTGGTGTGTGTGCTGCTCTGTATAAGCTCAAGTAGTGGACAGCCTGGACTGGAGAATGGGGTCAGAGTTGTGCCACTCTGGCAGCCACGCAGTATACTGTTTCTCAAAATGCACATGACAACACTGTTACATGATTTACGTTTATTATATTTTTATTGAGTCACTGTATGTAAAGTTGAATTTTAAGATCAAATTGAATACAATCCCTAGGCTGACCTTATCTGCTGTTACTGGCTAAGTTGTGTTCCTAGGATACCTTTAATCTTAGGATCTCTAGTGCTTTCCAGATCTTCATTAACATTTCACCCGTATTTCAGCTTGTTTCTTTGCAGCAGATTTCTTGTGTGCCCAGTTTGTTTCCCTTGTCAGTAGGCAGCATGACTTGAGTGCCTCCATGGGTTTTGTCTCTGGGATTGTGACATGAGCCTGCTCTAAGCGATGTGACAGGAACACCAGAACATTGGGGAAAGGCCTGAGTTGTTGGTTGATTTGTCAGAAGGAAATGCCCCTGTCTTGCGGGGAATCGCCACAGCATATGGGGAAAATGGTCTCGCTTCTGTTTGTGCTGGGGATTCCAGGCTGAGCTTTCTCTTCTGTATCTTCAGTACTAGTCTGTTCCTTGGATAGAGGAGAATTGCCGACTGCCGTTCTTCCTAAAAGAGCAGGCACTTAAACCCGATCCAGTGATGCAACTCTAGGGTCTCCACAAGTGACAGACGTGCAGCTCACATTTCTTTTGCAAGGGCAAGCAACTCACAATTCAATCTTGCTCCTGAGAGCTTGGCTCCTTGCTGTTGTTCAAGTGCCTTTCAGACTTGAAACTTCTGTGCTGCTTGCTGCAATGGATTAGCCAGTTCCAAAAAAAAAGCAGAAACTAGCGCGCAAATGTTTCTCTCTTGCAGTGAGTTACGCCTCTCGCATCCTGAGCAGAACTCCTTGGACACAGGTGAATACAAGAAGGAAAGCAAATACGATTTTGTTACTATTTAGCTGTATTTATCTCCTGGTGCTGCCTGCTTGTCTGCAGGTGCACCAGGATCCCCAAAGCTCCTGAACCCCTCTTGTTGTTTTATTTTCCCCCACCTGTTGCCCTCACCGCCACTCCCAAGCAGTGAAAATGGTATGTCCTAAAAGGCTTTGCCTCTGGTTGATGGGGAGAGGAGAAAAGAGTCTGCTATAAACTCCCAGGATGTGTCAGGAGTTGGTACAGGCAGGTTAAGGGACATACACATGGAGGGGAACTGGGTACTCTGGAGGCAAAGGGGACTGCACAGGCAGGTGGGAAGGCCAGAGAAAAATGCTAATGAGTGAGAGGTGGTTAGCAGCAGTCAGAAGCTGCTAATTATCCCACGCTCCAGCTTGTTCTCATAAGAGCTGGGAAACTCTCTCTTTGATCCTCTTGCATTTCATCTTATAATTGGATGGGGGTTCCAGATGTTGCTGTCGAGCGTTTTAGGGAGCTGGTGGAAAGATGTATCTTGAATCAAGGGCCTCGGACAATCCCAGAGGTATTTTCAGTGCTCTGCTAAAGGAGTGCTTGGGACACCATTCACCTTCTTGTCCCTGTCGCGTTATTGCTGGGGTTTATTTGTATTGTCTCTTGAATGGCCTTTTCTTTACCGTATACATCCTTAAGGTTCCACCCTTTTTTACTCAAGTTTCATGCAGAACAGAGCTGAATGTTTATTTCCTCCTGCTTAGAAGGGGTTTCAATTGGATTAAGTTTGTGTCTCATTGCTGCAGTCCTGTATGACTATTCCAATAAATGGATTTACTGATTTAGTGGCATTTAGTGGTAGCTACTGCAGCAGCAAGTCTGAAGACAGCTCCAAGAACATCAATAGAAAGGGAATTTTGAATTTGTCATTGCATATATGCATGTTGAAAGCCTGACTCTGGCAGCTAGATCTTTTCATGAACAGTACATCCAACCTAAGCAAAACAACTTGATTTGTAAAGATGTAAGTTTTGCAATAAGTTGCTCATTAATGTGCTACAGATCAAGGTATTACCAGAAATCAGCCGGGGAGGAAGAGTCACGCTTCCTGTCTGTTCCATGAGGAGACAAATCCACTCCCAAAACACCTGGTCTGATGACAGACTCTCATTGCACTGCGGGTTTTTTTAGTATTTCCAGAAGAATTTCTCCTGTGACACAGTACTTGCAGAATGGAGAATGATAGGGATTGAGAAAGATCGTCTGTTTGCTTGGAAAAAAGGTTACAAACGTATCAGTGTACTTAAAGTACTGTAGGTATAACGGTATGATCTCTATCATTATTCCAAATACTAATGCCTTTCCTAAGTTGAGTAACACAAATAAGATCAGAAAAGTACCTCTCTCAGAAAAGCTTCCCAAGTGGGAGTTATGCAGTATGAAATGGCTCTATAATTTCAGTGGTAAATTTCTTGGTGCAGACAAACCCTGGCTCTTGTAACAGTCCTGGGGAACGTCACAAAGGAGGGCATTAGTGTTACTAAAGGGCCAGCAGTTTTCTAAGGAAATGTTTTCCATGATCAGCTGAAATAAGATAACAGTGCCTAGATGCCATAGACAGACGGGCTGTGCCAGCTACTACCTGTAACAACCTCTTGAGGATCTCCTTATGAATTAAAACACCCAGTCACACACTTCTCGTGAAGGCTTATAGCTCCAGATGGAAAAAAAAAAGCTGCATTCGCCCAGGCAGGCATGTTCTTGTCCATCCTTCGTGGCTGTTGACTATGAATACTGCGCGGAGCTGTGTCCCTTCCAGAACCGCTGATAGAGAGGAGGCTGGGACCCATCATCCCTACGTACAAATGAGGTAGAACAAGAGCACAGAGGGGAGAGAGCGTCTTTGTCCTCTGTAAAATGTTGTGTTTGCCTCCTGAGATAAAGGGACCAGGAAACTAAGGGCGGAAGGGAGAAAGAATGGGGGCTCAGGCCAGAATAATGTGGATATAACATCCCTAAGCAAGTCCATTTCTCTGGATTTGCAGCGTGTCCTGAACTTCTCAAGGTTGATGCTAATAGTCACATTCATTTTATAAAGAAAGAAATGAATGGCTTAGTTTGCATTACTGTATTTCAAGAAGCAAACTACAAATCTGATCGGAACAAGGTATAAAATATTACAGGTGTAGATGGCCAATGTGTGTGTGTTTATGTGCGCATGTGTACAAACACACAGATTACTTCTTAGAAGTACAACGTGTTTGTGGTAGTCTGAAGGTTAATCCAGATTGGGACTTGATTTCCATATTCATGCAGTGAAAACTGATACAATCTTTATAGTTACAACAGAAATACCAAATATACTGGAACAATGAGCATTCTTGCAGTCAGATACAGCAGATTCCCTGGTGAATTACGCTAGCTCTACTCTCTCGGGTATTAGCAGGAAAGAGGGGGAGACTCTTGCACTCAATAATTTATGGATCCATAAAGATTTTTTTTTGAGCAAGTAATAATTCCTTGGAAATTAAGGCTAATTAAAAGCAATACCATCCCTATAAATGCATTCGGTTACTTTATCAGGACAATTTTATATTTGTTTCCTATGATGTTCCCATGTGCATCCTAATCAGTGTTTTGCTGTAATGTGATTAGAGACCATGCCGCAGAGACAGACTCCTTAACAACTGAAGGAAAGGAACAGGCAGTTGGGTGGTAATAGACTTGAGTGTCTTCTGGATATTTACAATGGATTAGGCTTTTTTATTTTAGGGTCAGTGCAGCCTTAACCTATATGCAGTGGTTTATGGCTAATGCCAGCATTGCTTCTGGGTGCAAAGCACGTGTGAGACATCTCTGCATGCTTGATGTACTTAAAAGGGAAGACAGGAACTTAAAAGATCGCTTTCCCTCACTACTCATTCTCAGTAATTGGCCCCAACTTCCTCCTAAGTCTTTCCCGGGTAGTGAAAAATTCAATGTGTGTTGGAACCCAGCTTTTTGCCCCTTCAGCTGTTGGCACATCTGTTAGTCTGCTGGGGGTGAGATACGAGTTACCATATGGCTGAAATGTTAGTGACTGAAATTCCGATGACTGCTCCCATAAAGCTAAACTAATATTTCAGCAGCCTGTCTCTTACCGATTGATACGCACAGAACCTCAGGTTTGATATTTTAGCTTTTCCTGACTTTCTCAGGGCACAAAGCAAAGAAAAATTAGCTCTCTTGTTTACCCAGAATCTATTTTCTGAATGCACATGCCCGTGCATCTCTGTGTGTCTGTGTCTAACGATGGATGACCCTTGGTGCCAGGCTGTCACTACCACCGTGTGTGTCAGTTGCTGCAGGACGGGAACTGTTCCCATCGTTTTATCCGCAGCTATTGCTAACTCCATGCTACAGACATCAGATGAAAGGAATAGCTTTTGTGACCAGTACGATGTTTGAAATGCCTTTTTATCCTTTCCTCCTGGGGCAAAACTTTAAACTTTGTGTACAGAGTAGTTCTTCAAGTGTGTGCTGACAATATATCTGTTTGCACGTGTGCCTTTTGAGTGTGAAGAGTGAGTGAAAATAGTTTGTGCCATGTCTGGATGCAGATTAGCTTTGGCTAAGGCAAGGAAGATGTGTGACTAACAAAATCCTTTTCTCCTGCAGTGAACAAAATAGTTATTTGTAAGTATTTGCCACAGAGTTTAGATGAACAATTTTAGGCATCAGGCATCATAATTAGTTGTAAACTTCTTGCTCTGACATTTCTACATTTGCCACTTGTGGTGTGTTATGGCTCACAATTACTTGGTTTTGCTCAGCGATCGAGTTATTGAACTTGAGAAAAACAGAGATACGGAAACATATATCTAGCGTGAGATAGAAATGAATGAGGGGTGTGAACACCTGAAGAGTTGTGCTTCTCCACTCTGCTTTACAGAGGTGCTTTGTGTCTGTTTTATGAGTGAAGAACCTGAGTTTGGAGTCACTAGTAAAGCAAAATAGGCAGAAATAGAAGTTGGAATGCCTGACTCCACACGTAGAAGAGTTTAAGTTTGGAAGTCTGACAAACAAATAAAACTCGGTGCTAACTAGTTGCAGCAGGCAGCTTGTCGTGTCCACCCGCATGCTGCATTTGCTATGAAGCAACACAAGGGAAGGAGCAGAAAAGTTGCTCTTTTTCCAAGGAACTGAAATTGCCATGAAAAGATTCAAATGTATAAATGCCTGTTTACATATTTTTGAAATTCCCTTTGTTTTGTTTTTGTTACTCTTATGCCTTATCTAAGTTTTTGTTTGATTAAAGCACTCTGTTGCAGTGTAGTCATGGCAGCTAGTTTACTTGAATGCATCTCTTTTTCTAGGAGTGTAAGATTTAAAAGAAAAGAAAAACAAACCCAAACAAGACAAGCCTTCATGTGGTCCTTACCCAGCGTTTATTCGTAACGATGGAGGCGCAAGTGAGCAGTGAGTGAGTACAAAGTTGTTTATGTGCTTTTGTCTCCGTGAGTTCTCTGGAGACTCTGGCGATGCCTGTGACTGTTCGTAGGTATGTCTTTGGGTATGTTTTGTTCAAATACAGCGTATATGTAGAAGAGACCATGTAAGAGTTCTGGTCACAGTGACACTGAAGTTACGATTGCCTTCCTGTACTGGCGCTGACCTAGATAGTCCATGAAACAACTGCACAGAAAGCACAGCAGCACAAACTTCATTGAAAATTCCCTACAGAAACATAGATCTGTGTTGATGGAGCTCCTGGGTGATGTCTTCTCAGAGTACCAGTCTTAATTTAATAACATTATGGCAGAAGGACACTTGCTGCAGTCATATCTGAAACTACAGGATAGACATAGCCCTGGCTAGGGCCTATCTATACATAAAGTTTCATGTTCCTGTAACAATAATTGTTTAGCAACATTCCCAGTGGAATTTGCACAGTGCTCTAGTGAGGTGCAGTTATACTAGTGGAGAGGTGATGTATGCCAGTGCATCATTACTAAGGCATTGCCTGCACTACATCCATTTCTAGAAAGGAGGAGAATTAGAACAATACAAAACCTGTCTGCAGAGATGCCCCAATGATTTAAAGACTTTAGAACATGCTAGCTCTAATTAACGTGTTCGAAAGCTATAAGCCAGCTCAGGGGAGTGTGTACTTCAGCACCTCCTAAATTGGTCAAGGCAGGTTCTACCTAGTCTTTAATTTGATCTTTCTAGCATGTATTAAAAGCAGTCACACCTTGATTACACTAGACTCTTCTGACACATTAATTCCAAAGGATTAGCTAACAAAGTTCATCTGCCTAACCTAAAAAAAGTCCTCTGTCTGTGCACATGTGTTTGTGTACACTTGTGGATTAGGGAAGAGACCCATGGCTCGCTCATTCTTTTATGGCACTGTTTGATGTTGGGATGGCACACCTACTGTTATCTACTTTTCAATGGTCACTAATTTTTTAATTGTTTTTAACCCAGCACTAGATTCCAGCCATACTCAGCTTCTTGGATAGTCAGTTTTTCAGTGTATCCTTTTGTTACTGTGATTGTAGGAGGGAAGACGGGCAGGAAGTTGGGGAAGTGGAGTAGCAAAGAGTGATCTGTAAGTGTTGGGACACAGCCAAGCTTTAGATTAATACAATATGACCATCATTTCACCATCTTTTGATACAGTGAGTTTTTCTTAGCAATGGAGCAGAACAGAGTAGCACAAACAAAGGCTTTAGGAAAGAAAGAGAGAATCCGGTGGAGGCTTTTTTCTGCGTTACAACTCTGATATCTCAAGTCTTTCACAGCAGTTACGAATTAACAATAAATAACCTCTGAGGAGAGAGGAACAGACAAAGGAGAAAGATGCATTTTTAATTGCAACATGCGCAAAGAACTATAGTTAATGCAGAGAGAAGCACAGGGAAGCTGTCCAACGGCTGGAACTGCAAAGAAAGCAGCTCTTGCCTTAAAAGTAAAGGGTCGGAGAGAATGGTTGGTTACTCAAACAGCAGCTCTGCTACTTAAGGCCTTTTTCCATTGGTGATTTCTGTGAGTGCTTTTTTTAACATCACGGAGACATCACTTGAGTGTAGCTAAACTTGTTGTTTTCCAAAACCTTTGCAGAGAAGGCCAATCTCTTGCTATGTTAATGGGGGATTAGAACACTGAAGTGTGAAGTCAGGAAAAATTTGCCATTGGTTTTAATGGAAATAGGATTGTGCCCTTTAAACTTCTTGTTGTAGAGATCTCAAGGCTGATTCTGATCTAAGCTACCACAACATACCTGAACTTCAACCAGTAAGGAAGAGAGATGAATCAGTCCTCCTATCATTCAGTAGGTTTTCCAGTGCCATATCCTCTGACAGCACATCACAAAGGAAAACGGTCACTCCTGGTGCAGTCGGAGGGTGATTCTTGCTGTGCAGTATCCGTAGCAGCACACAAAGGTCTGTGAGCTACAGGCCAGGTGACCACACAGAGAACAGAAAATAGGTTCCCTGCATGGGAAGTTATTAATTATTTAGAAGAAGGGAGCAGCTTGTTTCGAATTAGAGTCTTTGCCTCCCAGATAAAAAATCCTTCACTACTACCCAACAGACATACAATTCCTCTAGTTTTTTGAGTGCTGATCTACTCGGACTGGTCACAGAGCTATACAGGGCACTTGTAGGGAAGGTGATTTGGAAGAGGTATTTTGTGAGAATAGTTTGATGCGAAGAGAGTTCCTTAAACCACCATTGACTGTCCCAGGCTATTCTCTTGGAAGCAGACAAAATGCCTGCGTTAGATGGGGATGTATGCAATTTACAGCTCTGGTTTGTTGTGTAAGCTCATACTACCATGACCCTACTTTCACAGAAGACAGAAAAAACTCTGAGTCCCATCGTGCTCCTTTTTCACTCCAGTAAATTGGTGTAAAAGGCAGTGTTCTGTATCAATGGGATTAAAAAGGGTACAGCCCAGCAGTTCCTGAGAAAGCATTTTTTTGAGAGGCAAAGCCCTTTCCAGTGTCCTCCTTCCCAACCCTCCTCCCTTGAATACCCACCTGTGCCCTCCCTGCCGTTGCTCTTGCTGCTGGGCTGTCAAAATATCTCTCGTAATGAAGCAGTCTGGCCTGAGGCTACTATTACCTCCGATCCCGATCCCACTGAGCATGGCTCCGGCAGCATGGCTGGCTGGTTGCATGCAGTGAGCATAGAGCTGGGCTACACCTGGCAAGGAAAAAAAGGCAAAAAGCAGTGAATCCTGGCTTTTAGACAGCCTTGACGTCCTCTGAGACTGTGAAAGAGACTGGGGAAGGCATGAATGTGGCTGGCTCGGGAGGCGGTGGAGTGGCTGTTTGGTCTCCTTCCCTGTCTTTTGGTAGGTTCAGGGATTTGGTAGGGATGGAGTTGTTGCTTTCCATCACTGGTATGATAGTGTCAGGGTAATTCTGTGGAAAGATGGGGAAGTGGGGAGAGGAGCTATTAACTTACAGTCATAAAAGGCTAAACACCCCAATTTTTTTTGGGGAAACAACGTGAGTCAGTGGATACTACACCAATTGTTGAAAGACTTGTTTTATTATCTAAGCTCTTCTGATGTATAGGACGGAACTTTGCTGGCATAGTTAGTTTTGGACTATGAGAAACTCATGCTACAGACCTGCTACGACGAGGCTGGCAAGGCCAGTGCTGTCGATGCAGCTGTGCTGACAGAACGCTGTTACCTGTTCATTTACCTTAGTTTAGGCACAATGGGGCCAGAGACAGCACGTATGGCATCTGTGCGGGAATCCTGAGAAGACAGAAGCTCTGGATTAGTTTGTGAACTCAGGCTGGTCATTTTACATATACCTGGGTGTCGCTCTCCTCCCACCCTCAACCTGTCTTTCCCGTAAAGGGACAGGGCTTGCATCTGCAATGAGTTTTTAAAACACTTAGCACAAAGGACCTTTGATTGCAGTTAGAAACTCATAGGTTTACTGCCACATATGTAAATAACAAATTACATTTAGGAAGTTTCCCCTCCTTTTATGGGTACAATAATGGAGGCATATCCAGGATGAGTAGTTTGTCCATGAAACTGGTGATAGAATAAGGAGGAAAATCCGTATCTCTTAACTTTCAGACCTGTGCTTGAAGCACCATCTCTTCTTGTAAAATGCTTTACAGCCCAGCTAGCTCTTTGCAGTTGTTGACACATCCGACCTGAGAGAAATAAAAGATCCAGTTTTTTTTTCAATCCAACATGACGTATTCCAGAGGTGGAGAACTAAATGTTGGAAAACTATCACTATTTACTACGTTTACTGTGGCGGTTCCTCTGTGAGCATTCTTGTTCTGGAATCATGCTTGCCGTGGAAACACGCAACAGAAAGACACGGTGATTCGTGCCCCCAGACTTCAAAATGTGTTCCAGTTCCTCCGTGTGGAATTTGCAAAGCATACCTGGTTCTCTCGCTAACCACGTGTGCGTGGATTTGCTTACATCTCTCTGATCTGCTCTCCAGTGGTGAACCTGTTTACACTAATCCTGAAAGCTCCGCTGTTAAGAGACTGGAGCTGAACAACTTCAGACTCCTGCTGTCGAACTCAGACATCCAGGCAGAGTCTTGTTCTTTATTACAGTGGGGAAGGGTAGGGAGGACTTGTTAGTAACTTTTAGTGCTTGTAAGAGACTGATGGGATCAGCCTGAATCTGTGCCTCTTGAATCCCCCCCAAACTTCACCGATTTCTGCCAGAACACCTTACGTGTGTGTGGGGAAACCCTGCCTGGTCCAAGCCACGCACCTCCTATTGAGCACCATCACGAAGCCTTGCTCTTCCAGTGTCGAACCTGTACGCACCTATGTCATGACTATCATCAAGTGCCTGTTTTTTTCCAGGAATGAAATGGCCAAGTAGATGCTGCCCTTCTAGAATGAAGACTCAGCGTATTCACTTCACTTATGACTAGGTCCAGGTTTGAGCCCAGTTTCTTTAGAGGCAAAAAGCAATGGAGCTGACAGGTAGTGGGAAAACCCCATGGCAAGTCACCTTGTCCTTTAAAATAAAAGGTAAATAAAAGTTCTCTGGGTTAGGAAAGGTTTCATTACAACTATTTAATAGGGGCAGACTGGATGGTAATGCAAGGTGCTGTTAGGAGATTTTAGTGTGCATCCAAACCCCAGAGATATGAGAAGTCGAGAAGTAAATACCGCAGGAGGATTTGTTCCTGGAGGATGAAGGCCATTCTTGTTCTGCCCTCCTGTGACCCCTCCTGGAGGAAGCATGGAGACTTGTCTTTGGAGAAGGCTGCGGTCAAGTTCCATGAGGAACGGAGGTGGAAGAAGAAGAATAATCCTTATAGCTGTAAAAAAGAAAGAAGGCTTTGAGAAAAAATACCCACTCCCCTCTAAAAAGTGAAATCGGTCCCATGAAGCCAAGTTACAAAAAGTCTGAAGTAGTTCTCAAGGCTTTGTAGAGAGCTCAGTGCAGTTCTAGGTATGCCAGGCATGAAGGTTTTCTGGGAGCGTAAGAGTGAGCAGCTCTTCTCACTGTATGGCCTTCTCACCTGACCTCCATCCAGAATCCTCTTACACGCTTTCACAGAGAATGCCTGTGTCTCCCAGAGCCTCTTCCAAGCATTTTCCTTGGTTCATTAGGTGATAATAGAAAGTGATTTTTCCTCTGTCATCTTGAGCAATCAGAAGCATTAAGAGCCTAAGCCTGAAAGCCTAAATGAGAGGTTTGATGGGTATGTATATCTGCCTCCATTAGAGCAAGAAGCAAAGATGGCTCCCAGAGCTTGCTTTGCTTGAGAACAAATAGGCGAGAAACAAGGCTCATGGTCATGTCGTGTCAGGAGAAAACTGAGGTTTGGGGCTTAGATTCCATTCCCAGATCTGCTGAACCCCAGAGAGGCAGTTTCCTCTGCCTTTACTGGTGTGAAGCAATAGCTTGTAGGACACGTTGTCCATTAGTGGACTTCTTGTGGAGGGGGTATCCATCAGCTGAGAGCTAACGGGGGCAGAAAATAACACCTGTAAGATCTCAGGCACATCACTTGGTGCACAAATGTCGATTTGTCACCTGGATTCACTCATAATGGGACCAAGTAGCTGCAGAACCCCAGCGTGAGTCCAGCGCTCATGTTCTCCATCGCAGCCTAAAGAGGCTTCAGTTTCTCCACCGGTACGATGAAGCTAAAAGCAGCTTCCTCAAAAAGGTGCTGGGAGGTGGGGTGTTCTTTCTCCTTGTCTGTGGGCGCTCTGAGATCATCTGAGAGACGGTGCTGAAGTGGCAGGGGCTATTATTGCTCAGAAACTACCCTGCTAACTCTGCCAATGGCTGATGGTCGCAACAGCAAATCCATTTCTCCCTGAAGGCAAGTTCAACTTGCCACCGCCTCCCCCTGTAAGAAAGCAAGGAGTAAGAGACACAGCTTGGGACAAAGCTATGAACTTTTTTTTGTTGTTCTGGGAACTCTAAGACAGAACTCATACAGAACTCTCACTGTTCTGTCACCTTATAAGATTTGTGGGGCATATTTCTTGTACTGTGTTTAAGGGGGTAATTTATTTTTATTTCCCTTCTAGGTAGGATTTTTCCTGCGCAGTCAATCCTCCTTAGCATCCAAAGGTAGGGAACTCCATCTTGTTGATGTGATGTAACAACCACGCGACTTAATTTTGGGCCGTGTTGTCCTCTCGGGGCAGTTTTGCATGGACCTTGTGCCATGTCTGCTGCGGCTCCTAATGGCAAACAAATTTATACCGTGTCTCCTAAGTCTTGCTACATCAGTGGATGGAAAAGAGAAGGCCTTCTCAAGGTGTAGCTGGCCACCACAGGAGCCTGCCAGGGCGAGCAGAGGGCAGGTATTCCTGCACTCAGGAATCCCGAGGGATGTGCCGCCCTCCCCGGCAGGGTGCCGTCCCCCCCCCAGCTTCCCCCCGCC
>VYZM01003159.1:0-26622 GCA_013398915.1 Dromas ardeola
CTCTTCATCCGCCCCCAGGGGGAAGGCAGTCACAGGTATGAAGGTCCCTTAAAATGATCCCGATACTGTATTACGCACAGCAAGCTAAGTATCATTAAAAAAAGAAAAAAAAACACCAAAGCAAAACAAAACAACCAATAAAGACCCCACAACCATGTAGTTAACACAAATGCACTTTATTTCATTTTCATCACAGAAAAAATATTCCTAAGGTCAGGATTAACTGAAAAGTTGGCATAAAGTAACATATAGCTGGACAACAAGGAACAGAAATAAAACGGTTACTCTTATAGCATTGAACTCTATTAAAGAAATATAAATATGTAACAAAAATATGTGTTACTATAGCTACCTATGAAACACAGTCTGGAATCTTAATACATTGTGATTCAGGATAGGAAATTGAAAATGTACTGAAAAGCCCTTTTGTTCTTTTACCTGTTCTGCACTCTGTATTTTAATTAGCAGGCACTTAACCTTTTAAAACATGGAATAATGATGAAAAGAGAGTATATTCATTATACCTGCTAGTAACTGTTGTCTCAACATGAAGCTCTGAAACCTGTGACGCACACAACTCCATCAGAGAGAATGATCTTTTAAAATGTAAATAATTCTCTCATCAAAAATAGATTCAATTTGTTATAATCAGAATACTAAGATCCACAATTGTAAACAACTGGATCAATAATAAGTGTATGGCACTCACTTTTTCTCTTCAAATCTATAAACAGCTTTTTACTACTGAAAAATAAGAATCCAAAGTCCAGTATGAGATACCTGTTTTCAATTGTTAAAAAAATGCAACTGCCTTGATGGTATAAATAATTATATGCAAACGATTCTTCTTCTAGACTTTCTAAATCAAAATACAGTTGCAAGAAATTTAATTCAAAATCATGTAGGGAAAGACATTTGCCTCATAATGACTGAGGGAACTAGCTGTGGACCAGTCTGTGATGAAATAATAGATAACGTGAAACTATTGTTTTGTAGGTGAAAAAATCCTTTGAAAAGCCATACCTGGAAAGTATTTTCCTAGAGTTCGAAGTCAAACTCAAGATCTGTCATAGGTCTGTCATAGGTCAGATTTTCATTGATAACTATGCTGGAGTTAGGAATATTCTTATTAAACTTGTAGATGAAACCTGGCTGAGAAGAAATGTGCACTAGTGAAACAGCAGGCTTAGAGTTAAAAAATACTTGGGCAAATAGCAGAAAAAAAAAAGCATACAAATTATCTAGGGCAAACTCTTCATTAATTAGATACCATATTTAGGCAGATATGATTAACTGCACTAACTCGTTGAGAAATAACTGGCTAGATAGTAATTTTTCAGGAAATAATCTGGAGGTGTGTGAATTATCATTTGGACATCAATCAGCAAAAAAACAGGTTTCATACTGGTATCTATACAGAGAGCACAGCCTCAGAGACACCTGACAAACTTCCACCGTGTTCAGCACTAAGGTCTCAATGGAAGAATGATGCCCAGTTTTTGCTACATGGGTTAGTTTGAGAAATTCTAAGGAGAATAACAAGGATCATAGCCTAGGGAACGTGACCCTGTTCCAAAGATCTGAAAAAACTAAGGTTATTGAGGAGAACGAACACTAAGCAAAGGTATAACAATATTCAGTATAAGAGGCTATTGTAAAGAAGTAGGGAATAACACATTGATCGCAAGGAAAATCTTTCTAGCAGTAAGGAATAAGTTGCCACTCAACATTAGAACCTAACACAAGTAAGTTGGGAGGGCTACATCAGAACCGTCTGCCCCGGTATCCTGCCTCTGAGTGGCCAAGAATGGATGAGCAGGAAAGATACAGAGCAGGTGATATACAGATCATGTTTCCCCCTTAATACTCTCCCAAGCCTGCAAGCATTTCAAGACCTAAGCATGCTTAGACTCCACCACTGAGGAGTTTTAAGAAGGGATTAAAAGACTCATCCCTAGGGAATAATCTAGGTATGATATTCTGTCTGGGGCAGAGGCCCCTTTGATACCTATTTTCTGTGATTCTACAAAAGGGAAAAAGAAAAGCACCGGCAGGGAAATCCTAGAGCGTGGGGAATAAGTGGAATAAGAATACCTGAAGTGGAAGAACATTATGCTCAGTGTTTCAGGATAGAGCCCTCTCTCTAAGTGCCTCAGGAAAAAATGAAGGAAATACCAGCCATGCTTACGGGTTCCTCCAGCATTGTGAGACCGTCATGACCCAGACCAGCATGCCTGTCAGACCCCAGGTCTCAAAACTGGCAATTATAATCAGGCTTTAAATTATGCTGAAACAGAGCTCTGTTGCAACTCCAGTGTCTGTTCTGGAGCATGTCACAGAATTTTGCTTGCATGCCTTATCAGCACAGGCTGAGCTAAAAATTAAACAGTGCTGATAATCTGAAGGGATTCCATAAACTCATCTATATTGGAACCACTTTCTTACATTCATTTTTATGGCAACCTTTGTGTGTATGTGGCATCCATGTACACATACGTACCCACATATATGCGCATGCATATACACATACATAAACATACAGATTGGGCTCAGATGAGATCAGAATGAGAAAGCACATACCTGTATGCTTTCCATATAACACTATCTTAATATTCATTGAAATTTGAACTAATGCTGTTCCAGTCATCACAGGTATGCGTAGATAATAAATTCTGCATGAAATCTGTGAATGTTAGGCCTGAATGAGAATGTAGATTATGCTCGCATATCTGGCTATTTGAAATATTACCTACATTTAGGTAACACCACCAACATGTGCATAGACGGTTGCTCTGAAAGACAGTTTTTAAAGGAAAATATCATATGTGTAGTGTGGATTATACGCTGGCTAGTGTCTTCGGTTCTGTGTTCACTAGATAATTTAGATTTGTCATTTTGTTCAAGAAGAAAATTATAAGATGTTTGCTTTTTCACCACCTTTGAATATTTCTCTGAAATGAAAATTTGATCTAGAATGTCACTGTCAAAAAGAAAAAAAAAAAACACCCACAATTAAATTCTTCATTGTTTTAATGTGAAAACAAAAAAGGACAAAATACTTTTAAGATTTCCAGGAAGAAAAATACATCAGATAAACGAAATGTCTATTTTTCTGTTAGTATACATATAGATTAGTGCATTAAGAATATTGGAATCACTGCGTATAACCACTGGAAAAGAAATGAGATGGTCAATGCGTGTGTAAAATGTTTGTTACTGATTCATACTTAAAGAAGTAAGTCTACTGAATCAATGACCAGAGACTGCTGTGTGCTCTTCCTGAGTCCTCCAGGGAATCCAGTGACCAGCCAGGGTTCATCCTTTCCTGTGAGCAAATGATTGGCAAGGACAAAACCTTTCCTCTGTAATCATCTATATTCTTAATAAGAAATTGCTATCAGTAATTTTAGCCAAGAGTAACAGTTTGTTTAAACAGTGAGAATTATTTCTCTCCCTTTCAAGAAGAGTTTATTAGCCTCTGCTTTCATTTCTGGGATGAGATATTTGCACTTTATCACAGGCTATCAAAAACAAAAGTCACAGACATTTGCTAACACTCTTTACAAATATAGAAAACTTTTCTGTAGATACATATATATGTATAAATATGTAACTAGAAATTATTATTGACATTTTTCCTATTCTCTATTCTCTAATACACACAGATAAATATTGAATTATTTTTTCTAAGAGGGAAAAAATCTAAGAGGGATTGCATATCTAGAGAAATGTTCCAAAATTACATTTGTGTTAAATTTCTACATACAATAGTTTATCTGTCTTATGAAAAAGCATAAAACATACCAATGAATAATAATGTATTTTGATTCAACTCCAAAAATTACAAACTAAGAAGTGTTTCATATATATGAAGATTTTACCAAGACAATATATGGCAGGTGGATCTTTAATTTTGATTTTTATATAGGAAAAAAATTATTGCAGTAATAACTGTAAAGATAGCAATTGCAATAAACTTCAACCCATAAAACATTTTAAATGTTTCTTCTTCAGCTGTAAAGCTTTACTAGAAGCGAGAAGATTTTTATCAGGGGTGTGCATGCAGGACTTTCAAATTGAGAAAAATCTAGGTCACATTTAAGGAAGAAGTTAATGGTTATCCCTAGAATAGCACAATGTGGACCCCTACATTATGTCCAAGGGTGGCGTGAGGGTATGCCAGCTGGGAACTGCAGAGGCAGGGGAAGATAGGAGAAAGAAGACCACAGAGAAAATCTGACTCACCGACAATTTTTCACTCAAAGAATGATTCTTTTCATTCATTTGCATTTCAGTGTATTTGAGGAACAAGAAATCTAATTCCTAAGGCAGCACCCCATGCACGTGCAGAGTTTTGCTATGCCAATGGCTTGTTCAAAAGAAATGTAATAAGGAGAATGAACCATTCAAATATCTGCAGATCTCTGCACAGCAGGTGCCATTTGAACCATCATATTTCCACCAATGTGATATAATATTTGCCTTACCCAAGGATTTCTGGTGTAATTTTTACTTGGAAAAGGGTGCCAATCACAGTGTGTGATTAGTATATTTCTATTCTTTAGTGAAGTCCACTGTATATTCTTTACATCAAAGTTTTTGCCACATGGGCCATGTTGGAATGCCCATAATTAGCAAGGAAAATTCTCCGAAAGAAAAAAAATTGTAAAATATTTCTTACAGCAAAAAAGATAGAAATCGAAAAAGAATACTAGCTACTTTCAGCATATTAAACCTCATACAAGTGCCTTACCCTCTTTTGCTTGTTGCTGTAGAGCTCGGAGCAAGATAATGAAGCTGGCAGCAGCTGCCTGAATTCCTGTATCAGTCACCGTTTACCGCCACAAATATCAAGGTACCTGTAGATATGAAAACAACTGACTACTTCCAAAGTATGCCTGTTATGTGCACAACATCATGAAATTGAGTCATGTTTTCAGGGTGATCTACATTGATTTACTGTATGTTTTAAATAAGTATATTAGTAAGACCATGACAGAAGTAGTTTATTACTCTAAAATGTGTACATTCTATACTAATATATATTCATTCTCACTTCTCCTGCTTATATTACGGCTTCAGTTTAAACGAAATTTGTACAAAACCTGTTAATGAGAAGTATTTTCACTAGATCAAAAGATAATCTCTGTAGAAAAGAAAGTTTATCATACTAAGATGCCTCCTCCACCTTGTCCTCAGGCTTGTATATATATACGCATGCTCTTGACAAGGAAAACATAATGATTCACAGAATAAAAATGAATTATATGCAACCAAGAGTTACAGTTAATGTTCTATAAACCAGTTGCTTCATTTGAATTCTAAATGTGAGATCGAGTAGCTTTGCTTGCAATTCTCATGCCTAAACATCTCATGAATGTCAATCTTATGTCACAAGACAAAAACCCAGTGGTGTGTGTTCATTCATGAATTATCTCACTAAAGATGGATAAGAAACTTGGGAAGCTTACAACTGTGTCATAACAGTATGGGATTTTAGAGCACTAATTGACCAATTAAGAGCTAAAATGACAGAAAAGTTACTAAGGCATGTCTTGCATCAGAATATATATAACATATGCTAGAATAAAAATTATGCTAAATCACCGTATCAAATAACACCATGAAATCCTATTCTGCTGAAGAGACTGCAAGAACATTTTCTTTCTGCTGAAATCTACTATCATATTCCCATTTGGAGACTATAAACCTGAGCGGCATTTGTTTACCCAAGAATTTTGTGAGTGTAAGCATGCTAGGGCTGTTAGGAAAGTAATGCTGTATTCTCGCTTTGATACCAATTTTGATGAGTAGCTAGCAGTCTCAGCTAAAACGTTCAGTAACATGGTTAATGAGCATGAGGAAGGAGCACTTCAATTATTATCATCAGGCGCCATCAAAATGCCCAAGACAGATGGACAGAAGCAGTCTCTGCTACCTCATCATTTTCTGTGGTTCCAATTACGTAGAACCACGAAGAAAGTTAGAAGGAATTATGAGAAGTTCACAGCTTCAGTGAACTCAGGATTTTGTATCAGAAAAGGAAAGAAGGCTTAACTTAAGTAGATGCTGTCACAGTATCTCGCTCCTTAAATAAATACTGTAACTGGTTTTTCATTGACATACATTTAAAAGGTGAGAAAAAAATAATATTCTGTTATAAGCAGTGAACAGCTTGTCAGTATCTATATTGAAAATAATTACTTCTCCAGTGATCTAGTAATTCAAAATGCTGCACCCTTACATAAAATATCATGATTTCACAATGGAAATATCTTTACAGAGTAATAATGTAACATTTTAATTTTTTATAGCAAGATAAATATTTCTACAGAGGATCACTATCTTAGCCTACAGAGATACACTCTGAAGGAAAATTGATGTCTCTATCTTTCTCTAAATCACGATTGCTTAAAAAATTGGACACTTATGGAGATGCAACTGTCTTCTGCCAAATAGGACATAATTCAAAAGACCCATGCTTTCAGTCACTAGAAACAGGAAGACAAACTGTTGATTCAGGACTCGCATACCACTACAGTGACATCTCCAGTAAAGAAACCACAGTCTCTGCTCTTGGAATACCAGCAAGACCAGCATGATTTTTGGAATATTCAAATTTCCAAGAGTCGCATATGGACAAACTTTTTCCTTTCAGCATTCAAATTTGTACCTGAACATTCGTGAGTAGGTGCTGAAGTCCAATAGGCTTTTATCTGTCACTTGTGAAGAGAAGCTGAAAACGAAATACCCCAGTTTAGAACACGGAGTCACAATAAAGTCGACAACAACATCTCTCGCCTAAAACGCAGCACTTAGGGTGAAAGGAAATGCGAACATATTCTTTAAGTATGTGCCCTAACATACCTGCTTAAAATGTCCCTGACAGAACATTGAATGAAAACAATAAAACCCAATGTCCATTCATGCTTTCACAACTTGTCTGTAGATAAACAGTAGACAGTTATCATTATACCCAACTTTATCTTCAAAACATGCTTGGCGTGGCAGCCCCTTAGGGTTACATGGTCCTTGCTCCTTGAGAAATCTGCATTTTTTTCAAAAAACAAATGCTATGATAATAAAGTAAAATACTTAGTAGTAACAGTTAGGATTGAAGTTTACAACACGTATTGATTCCATTAACACGCATGTATAACATGGCTGGATCCTACCCTCACAAGCTTTGCCTGCTACAGCACGGTAACTGTCCTGACACAGGGGGCAGATCTTCCCAAACCATGACATCCTCACTGACCAAAGACCCCCTAACAACACATTCCCTGTTGCTAAATCAAGAGCCATCATTATTTCCTGCAAAATGCAGAACTATACATTGATTGAAGCTACCAAAATAAGTAAAGGAACCGATAGTTATTTGCAACGAGAGACCCAATAGCAAGAGGTCATTTTCTTAATACCAAAAGTTCTTCCAATTATAATTTATTTTATTTTCTTAGTGTCTGTGTTTTGTTCATTATCACAAGCAGCATTCACATCTTCTCTTTGAGGAAACTTTCCACTTTCTACCCCAATTGTGTGGGCTTTTTAAAGCTATGTAATGATTCCACTGATATTCAGTGGGACCTGGAAACTTACTGTCTTTTCTATGTATGAAATTCAGTCCACAGAAAACACCCTGCAAAGACATGTAGTTTTTAGCACATGAATAGGGGACACCATCACAATATTTTTAGGGTTCTCTGTGTTGTAAATTATGTCGGAGACATTCTCATGTCCTGTATTATGCCATTTGTATAATACCATACCCACAGACCTGTAAAAAAACAAGAAGTCCAGGCACTACTATGAATCTTATGGATTACACAGAATGCTGCAAGCGCATAGCAAATATCAACACATAACATCACAAATATCAACATGTGCATATAATGCAAATAATGTAGATATAAATCAAACTGCACCTAGCTGTTATAAAACTAATTGAGACAAGAGCAAGAAATCAAAACTTCCTTATCACATTGAGCCCAGCTACATTGAGTGCAGTTAATTTTCTCAGGTATTTCAAAATATGTGATGAACATGCATGGATAATGCTCAGGACTTTGCCATTGTTCAGTATCTGCAGATCTGGACAACCACTAACGATGGAGCTTACGCATTTGGCAGTTAGAGAATGACAGACAAATGCTTCTAGTTTACTGACTCTGAGGAGAAAAGGGTGAAATTACAGAAACATCAGATCCAAGATCATTAATGCAAAAAGCAAACAAACCCAAAGCTTGTTTTAAATTGTTTTCAGTTTTCTAAACAGACCGGACTTGACACATCAAAAAGGTTGCACACACTGATAGAGAAGAACTGATGACTTCTTATCATTCAGTTCTGGTATAATGCGGGAAGAAACAAGCAAAATAGAAACTTCTAAAACAACCCCAGGGAAAGAAGCAGGTAGTCAAATATTAGTCCCTGTATCTGAATCTCCTTCTCTGGTGATCAGAGCGATGGAAACCTCTTCAGGATATGTAATTGTATAAAATTTTCATCCTGGTAAACCATAATCATGGACATTTAAATTGAAGATTTTGGTGGATGAAAATGTGCATGTAAATCCCTCTCTCTCTCTCCTGAACAGGCTCATTAGCCATAGTGTCCCATACAGCAAAACTCAGAACCTGGAAGGACTCAGCCCCTCTCCCAGGACTTACGTTACAGCAACACATAAACCATTAGGAAAGAGGAATGAAGCAGGAGAAACTAAAAATATATTAAACAAGGAAGTTACATGGTTATCCTTGAAAGCAGTAGAAGATGTTGACATATATGGTCATTTAAGGAACACCTCGTAGTCCATTAGGATGCTAATAACATGTAAACATAAATCTGCTTAATAAAATCTATTCTGTTTCCAAAATTAAACTTTCAGAATTTTTTAAATTTTAGACTTGAGCAGATGTGTAATTTTAGTTCACTATCTTTCCTCAGTGCCTTATAAGGTGCCTTTAGTAGTACAATACAGACATTAATCAGGGTCCAACACAGCTCAGAGAATGAAGAAAACTTCCTCCTCTGCATCTGCTGTTCTCTATACTGTTATAAAATAGCATTGAACTGGGCACCTTCCCCCCCACCTCCCCTTAGACGCTTTGGAGGATCACATATGTGAATCCTTTGAAATGCAACTTAAACTCTTTTTATAATTCCTCTGAGACATAAGTAAATAGTGCCATCATATATGAGTTTACTTTTACTTAAGAAAAGGTGACTTGCCAAAAGGCAAAGTATCTATAGCAAAACAGATGACAAAACACATTGCTTCAGTCTCCTCTTTTCTTGCTTCCCTAGTGTTTTACTATTAAAGCTATTGCTGAGCAACAGCAGTCACCAAAGACCTCACTTGCAGCTGAACTTGCAACTCAAGCCTCCTAGGGATCAAACTGCCTTGAAAGTACGGAGTGTGATTAGTGACTAACTAACTAGACACCTTCTTTATTCTGCAACAAACCAGCTGCTGCCTAAAACTGTTCTTCATTCATCCCAAAGGAGCCCCGCAGGACAAGGTGATAGGTTTTATGGCTGTTTTCACAGCATATCACAAATAGACAGTCGGATAAGAAAGTCCCTGTTTAAATTTCTCATCATAAGTTTGAGTCTACAGTGTGCTGGAAACTTTATGATGCTCTCATTTCCTGAATCTAGTAGCATACAAAAGGGAAGAATATTCCTTCTGAGCAGAACTATATGTTTCTTATTCATCTTGTAGTATTTTAGATTTTATTCTTTGTTCTTATTTTTTCACTGGACTTCTTTCCTTCTTTCTGATACTTTAAAATGTATTTTTAGAAACCCATTTGTACCTTATGATCATGATTATTCTTTTTTGCCTCTTCCAAATCTTTTCATTCCATCTCAGGAAGAAAAGAGACAAAATCACTTCCTTTGTATTCTCTGCCTCTGATGACATTTCTACTATTTCCAAGCATGAGAGGAATTCCCCTCTCTGTGTCCTGCATAACCTGTTCCATCTGTTTTCCCATTTCGCAGTTCATTATGGTCACTCCTATCTTACAAAATGTGAAGGACAGAGGTAAGAGGGGATTAAATTAATATTAAATACAAGATGTACATGTAAGCAGAGGAACAGGTGTTCTTTTGAAAATGGTAAAAGAGAAGTCAGAGAAGAACTGTCAGGAACGGCAGTGAAACTTTAATTACAGGATGTGGATCCTGGCTGACTTGTTTGTAACGACAAGTTTTGTTGCACTTGGCAACCACCTGCTCTCACTTTGTCTTGCAGCCATACGTAGGCATATAGGAAATGGAAGCGGAATTAGACAGTGAAGTACTCGGCATATGTCTGTGATCGCAGCTTGCGCGCCATGAATGAACTGCAGTGCATCGCTGCAGCAGCATGGAGCGTAACTGCGGCCACCACAAGCATCCAAAGCAGCTCAATATGTATTTGTGCAGTTAGCCAAGCTAGTTTAAAGCGAGTACAGATGCACCTAAAGGACTTACCACCAATCATGGTGAAGAGGTTCCTGGGATAATTGTGACTGAATTATACAGACCAGGAAAAGCACAAGAGCTTGCCTGCACTGAGGTGCCACCGGGCAGGCAGGGCTCTGCTATGCAGGGCTGCCCGAGGGACCCTGCTCTCACACTTGGAGCTACCTGTAGGGCTTCTACATGCACCTGCTGATGTCAGTGCAGATGCCTCCCAAATCACTTAAGTGCTTTTCTGTTTTTTTTAAACTGTGAAATCCAGTTTGCCCTGTGAGATATATGGCAGCTACACAGATTGTGTTCACCAGCTGTGAAAATCAGGCCAATCTTAAAGTGGTTCTGTAAATACCTAATTTTAGATGTCTAACCTTGAAAGTGGAAACACAGACTAAAGATTGTGTCAAGATCACTAAAGAAGACACTGTTGCCATTTTGTTGCCACTGAGTTAGAAAGGTCTTATTAAAACAATATTATTTCACCAATAACTGTGTTTCCTAGTTTTGAAGCTATACTGAAAAGTTTGCTTTTGCTCCTGGATTGCATTTCTCTCTGGCTTTTATAACAAATAGGAACATCCTTTCTCCCCACCTGACACAGAAGAAATGTAAAACAATACACACAAACAAACCAGATCAACTCCTGAGAGGCGGTCTGCAGAGTTAGGTGTTCCTGTAACATCAGTTAGTATCCTGTTGAGTTCCCTTTACACTAGCGAGGGATCTAGCCCATCACATAGAATTCCAATTCATTGTGAGGAGCAGAGTCCTGCCCTGAGATTTGATATACATCAGTTTATGATAGCACGTGGTATTGCATGATATGAAATAGGAAGGCCAGGTGAAGGGTCAGCAGTTCATCATATAAAGACATTTTTATGTCATTCTAAATAAAAAAATTCAGACAGATGCTAAACTAACAGAAAACATTTAAGCATCCTCAGAGCTTTGAAACACACATGATTTGTTTGCTGAAGAAAATCAGATAGAAGGGCAAGGTTTTGTTTCCATCAATCTAATTCATAACACACATTCTTTGCACAGAATGTTAAACTGCTTTGAAGACAGTGCAGCTGATGACTATTACTTTCCTTTCTTCCTAGTAGGGTAATTTACTTGAATGAATGCACCATACAAAAAAATTATTCAATTCTGAAAAAAAAAAAAAAAAGGAAAACTTCATTCTCTGGAAAAAGCAGGACAAGTAGTAATAGTTTTCATTGAACAATATTACTACAATATCTGAAGTACATCATCCTCACCAATAAATTATACATAAGATGAGTTCTCAAGCATTAACAATTAAAAGTGTTCTTCAAACAGATGAAAACTGATTCAGAGTGCTTATCTTATGGTAATTTGTTTAACTGAAGACAACTGACATTATCATGAAAGTTTCCATAAATTTTTGCAAAAAGACAACCTTCAAGAACTATAAATTTCTCCAAAGAAACATCAGATATTTTCCCCTTTTTACACAGATAACTGCTTTTGAAGTTTATGAGACAGGTAAGACACCATCAAACTGTGTGTTTCAAAGCATCAGGTCTTAAAATGAAGAAGGACATAATGGCCTGCATCGTAGGGGACTACCACATGCAATCCACATGCACCATCTTCCCTCAATAGGTCTCTTCTTCTCAGAAACTTTGCACAAATTGAAAAAGAATTTTGGCCATTTGTACAGGATGGCCACGTTCCTGACTGCCTGATCAAAACTAGTGCTCTGTATGGCTACCAGACATCTGGTCATCTCTCATGCACATGCCGTACTTGACTCTTTGCACATGTCATACTTGATCAGTACAGCAAACACAGTAGGCCCAAGCCATTTTGCACTTACTACCCCTGTAGTGACCACTATGGAGTATCTATGCACACTATACACTGAGGGCCTTCTGAGGTAGTTGAACAAACTCTGTGTTAGGAAGAAGGCCAGAGAGCAGCATTTTGATATTCCTCCCAACAAATCACAGTGAGAAATTTGCTGATGGACAAAAATGATTAAGTGACTATCTGAGCTATTGATCATCTGCCCCCTCTCCAGCCAGACAAGATTTCTGTCTAAAACCCAGTTGCACTACATTTCAGAAGAAACCTACATCAACATCCACATAACCCTTAATTTCATTTACAAGTATTTTTTTTCCCATGTCCAACCCCAAGCAAACATCTGAGCAATGGACATTGACTATAAACAAAAGAAAAATAGGCCTCATCTGGATGAGCTTCTCCATCCTCTTCATCACACCTGTTGCCAATAACAAATGGAATGTCAGAAACACACACACAAAAAAACCTCCAGCAGATTTACATGTTTTATGATTCCATGTATTAGAAGGAAGTTCAATGACATGCCAGTGAGACCACTTCAGAGTAGTCTTTTCTCTGGGTAGTTAGAAAATGTATCAACTCATGCCCTTGATTTTTCTGTGTATTGTTACTGCACAGCCAAGATTTCCTTTTATCACAGGGTGACACATGCATTCTTAAACCTTAGTGACAAAATACCTCATGTAAAAAATTTATTTTGTTTTTTAATTATCAATAGATATGTAACACACAGATTCACAGTATACTTCTTCCATTTCCTAGACTTGTGTATTATAAAAAATAAGCATCATGCTAAAATAGCTCTTACTGATAGCAAACTCTTTATGTTCCACAGGGTTTGAATTTTTTTCTAGCTAATCATTTGAATCTAATGCCTGTTATATACTCCCAAACACAAAATTCAGTTAGGTTGATACTGGGGTTGTTACACAGCATATCAACCAATTGAAATGGTATAAAGTCAAGAACTAAGCTCTTCATACATTTAGTTCTACTCTTCCAGTTTTTATTAGCTCTGTTACAGCACAGAATCCTCTTAGAGAAAAATGTGTGCAGTCTTAAATCTATTCAGCTTGATGGTGACATACCCAAGTGGAACTGACTCATGTTATGACTATGTTTGTGTAGTTTGAACATATAACTCATAAACAGGGCTGGAACGAAACCTGGTCTCTCAGAAGCAGATGTAAGGACAGTGTAAAGGAGGTAAACGGGCTATGAGAGACACCAGAGAGTAGGAAAATTAATGTTTTTTTGCCTTGTCTCTTGACTTATCTCAAACCATAAGCCAAGTCACTTACTTGTAATCTCAAGGCTTGATCTACACTTACGAGTTCTGGCAAAGCTGTGTGTCTCTGGCGTGTGAAAAACACACCTCCAGCCAGCTGCAATGATTAATGCCTTCAGGTAGACACAACCCTTCTGTCAAAGCTACTACGTTATCACCAGGTGTCATTCCGCATAGGATACTGCTTTATTGTTCTGCTAAGCAAGCACAGTGCTGCAGAAGCTACATTCCCATTTGGGGAAGAGTTATGAAAACTTTTCCCTATAAGTTATATTAATACCCACCTTCCAATGTAAACACAGTCTACATGCACACCTTTATTGAAACAGTCAACACAGATGATAAAACTTAACTGCCATTATGCCAAAAGAATTGCATTGTCACAATAAACTGATAATATCACTGCACAAGGTCATTTGAACGACAGTTACATCTTACCATGTTTTTCAACCAGGATATTTAAAGCATTATCAGTAATGTGGCATCCATCAGCACAAATGCCTCACAAACTGAAATGCAAAAAGAAATGGCTATTTCTCCAGTCTTGGAAGGAAAAAATAAAAAATAAAAAAAGAGCACAAAACCCAAAACTGACAATTTCACTGGCTTCAGAAGACAGGACTACTTTACTCTAATGCCTTCCCACTACGTAGGAGGCATATAGGGCTTGGGACCTGGACACAATGAACCGGAAAAGGCATTGAAAACTTTTGACTGGAGTAAACATTCGTGCCTCTTGCTTCCAGTCCTCTAAGCAGGAAGCCTATAGAGGCACTGTGCAAAGAGGACCCATAGAGAAGGGAGCTGCATGCCTGAAGTGAGAGCAACTCACAGAAAGCTCCTGTTCCCAAGGGTATTCATGGACTTTAGAGCTAGAAAATTAAGAGTGATGATTTGTTCTCTGCCACCAAACTCTACTTCCGTGCACAATGAGCAGAGCTGTGATACAGCTGAGAACCAGGAACCAAATGAATACAGCAAACTTTTGAAAACTTATGTCAGTGAACAAAACAACTAAGATGTATGTGTGGACTGCAATAGTGCATGATGGTATGACTAGATTTTCACTTTTTCCTAAAACATTTGACCTTAAAGAAGCTTCTGCTAAAGAAATGATTCCTAAATCATGCCCAGCTACTTATCCACAGAGGTAAGCCATTTACAAAAGATGCTTGCATGCGGGAGGATTGTGTCACTTCTCAACGCAGGACCACTACAGCTTGTTACAGCCAATATCTAGATATAAAAAGAACAAGAAGCCTTGTTGCTGAACAGTGCCGAGTGATTCTAGAGGAAGGCCCTGGCGAAGTTTACTTCACTAAACATGAACTTGGAAGAATTCTCAAATTGCAATTTTTATCCTCCTGCTGTTCTTTAAGTACAAGTCTTCATCCTCATTTTTATATCCACACAATTAAAAAATTATTTTATGACACACAAGATTGTTCTTTTTAATGGGATTATAGCAGCATATTTACAAAATATATAGCTATATACAGATAAGCCTATGTACTTAGTGTACTATATATTTTCCATATATAAAGTATACACTTAGATGTGGAAAAATATCTGTATTTGCACTACTTTATGTGAGTTTAGGTACATGTTTTCATATGGTGCAAAACTAAATAAGTAATTTTGTAGGTGTGAATAGAGTGCACCTTAGCAAAACTTTAGCTGTTTATTTATGTGCTTAACTGCAGCTGAGTTTCACTTCAGTATAACTTGAAGTTGTTATACCTCAGTGTAATATTATAGCAATGCCCTTGTTCTCTGCATTCAAGGACAGAAGAGCTTGTTCATTAATTAAAGTCACTGTTGTTGGTAAGAAAATAATGGACAGTAAAGATCATATTTGTGAAGCTTGTGGCTTCATGTTTGGTTCTATCAGTTTTAAGAGTTCAAAAATCTGGATATGAGTTTAAAGTAGTTTTATTCCAACTTAAAATCAATTAATTGTAATTAACTATATATTCCTTTTATTTGACTCTTGTGAGCCTGCAGAATTGCTGTTCTCAGGGATGAAGGATAGGTATTACGGTAGCTACAGATGTCAGTTTACAGACCGTAAATTAAACTGTGCAGCTTCCACACTGCTATCTCCTGATACCCAGGAGTTATCAGGCATGAGCAGTGGGCTAACAGCAGTGGCCAATTACTCTCTCAGTCCACTGCCAGTTTATCTTCAGTTAGTTCTCACTGTGACAGCCCTCGCCACATTCACTCTTATGGATAACCAGTGTGTATTCACAGTGTGTGTGAAGACAGTCAGTGCCTGGGTTTGCATCCTCATTTGCCTCCTGTTCAGCCAATTAAACCCCCTATCCCAACTGCCTTTGGTGCCATGAAGCCTCTGGGACCTGAACTCTTCTGTGTGCTCTGAACAGAAGGCAGGTTTGAAACTGATAATCATATTATGAGGCTGCCCCTAATCACTCCTCACAAAGCAATCTGAAGTCCTTTGTATGTCTTTTTTTTGGTTTTGTTGGTTTTTTGTGTTTTTTTTTTGCCTGGTTACAGCCCACTGAATGCCAGCGTCTGAGAATTGCAGCCAGGTATTATGTGGCTGCTCCATTCAGATATCCCCTGTGGTTTTTCTCTACTTGACATTCTGTCCCCTTGGCAACTCATTTATCTCTACCCCAACTCTGGAACCTATTCACTCTCATAGCATGAAAGCAGTTGTAAATGCCAAGAATTTTACCATGGTGCCATAAATCATTTCTCTTTAAGACAGGATACGAACATGAATTTCCAAAGAGAAGAAGAAAACTTTTTATTTTGGCAGGAAACTCCCATTGTGCTAATCAATAAAAGATTTATTGTTATTCTTCTATGGAAGAAAGCACTGAAACAGATTTCTATTGAATTTTGTATAATTTTAAAATCAATTACCAATTAAAGGTTCACGTATGCACTCTTCAAATCACTAGATACTACAGTTGAAATGTTTCTATTGAATTGGCTCCATGGACCCCATGAAAATATTTTAGGCATCTTTCTTTCTCTTGATTTCACATTTCACATGATAGACATATCAACAAGATCTAAAATTACATATAATTTTTAACTAACATTCTTCCTCTACCCACGTACCAAGATCATTTGTATTTTCTATGACCCTATTACCAAAACACTTGACAGGTAAGTCAAGTGACCTTTGAGGGCAAAATTGTCGTTATCAACCCCATTATCAGCTAATAAATACAATCAGAACCAAAGATATGATTATGGGAATTCTTGAGTCTTCACTTCTCCTTTGGATTTTCATGAAGGTAGCACAAAAGAGTGTGACAGACGCAGGAGTTCTCCTATCACAGTTGCAGTGCCTTTACTGAAAATTCCTGCCTTGTGGTATTTCCTGTAGTCTCCTGGCTAGTTTTAGCTGCAGGTTGTCTCCTCCCTTGGTAGCTTTGCCACTGAAAATAAACTAAAGACATGCAGAATGGACTGAGTGCTGCTGATCAATACTTTCTTTATTCTTCCATACATATTCTCATTCTCCCTTCTTATTACTGCCCTCTAAGAAAATTAGAAGCCATTGAACATACAAAGTTGAAAGAGCAATGTTGAAAGAAAGTGATCCAAATAGCTCAGGCTTGGAGTCAGTTCTAAAGAAGCCTTACAGCCAGGGTTCCTGCACATGCAGGAAGAAGTCGCTACACAGATGTGCAACCAGTAAGATTTTTTCAGGTTTGCTGTAAAACACTGGGAAGAAGACCACATATAAACTTAAGATGAACCTCAGAGTCTATGAATGAAGAGGAAAGGAAGAATCTGCCTCCCATAGAAGCCACTAGGATCCTTTCTAATGCCAGTAATGGAAGCTGTGTTTAGTCTGAATAGTAAATGAGCAATGAGTGGAAAAACCCTAAAGAGTTTGTAGTCCAAATTTCATAAAACATCAATTTTTCAGCACCAGAGCTAAGAATTAATATTGCTATTAAGTAAAAAAACTACTAAATACTAGTAAATATATCCCATAACTGCTTTAGCAGAGCAGATTTTTTTCAATTCACTGATCTGAAACTTACAGAAAAGGTCATATAATGAAATGGTTATTGCACAAAAGATGAACTGCTGCAGAAATTAATTGAATTATTTCTAGTAGTTCTCTATGTCTTAAAATAGTTTTACTGTTCAACCCAATGCTCTCATTAGGGAGTTTTCAGCTACAGCTAATGTTCTTAAGAAAAGCAGTTAATTTATATAACTGACAATCTATTTGCAAGGTACTTGCTTTTATCAGACACTTTGTGTTTGCTGCTAAAGGATTTGTTCACTTTACTTGGCTGGTACATAGGACAGACTACCTATGTTGGGTATAATGCATATATGAAGCATGTTAGATCATTTATCTAAACCTGTGTATGTGCAACCATGTATTTACACATTTGCAGATGAAGTATCAGTCTATAACACTGCTTTTTGCCCTGGTTTTTGGTACATCTTCCACCACACCAATAAGCAGTAGCAGCTCTGAGATTTCAACAGTCAAGGTGTCAGAAGCTATCTGGTTTCTTCGCTCTTCGCCTTTCGTGCAGCAGCATGTCATTGCTGATACATGCTCAAATTTGTTGCCTAATCCTGGTAGGCAAAGCCCTGGCACAGCCCCTCAGTTTGGTGTCAACTGCAAACGTAAGGAGCGAACTGCCTACAGCAGCATAAGGATCATCGCTGAACACTCTCAGCAGCGGAGGACCAATAACAAAGACTGTAAGAAGCTCAGAACATTCTCTCTGTACTAAAAACAAATCGCTTCCATCTACTCCTGAAACAGATTCCAAACATTTTTTCATTCACTTGCAGATATATACACCTGGCATGTTTCCTTTGATTGTTTGTGAGAACAACCCTGAGAACAGTGCCAAAAGCCTGTTTGATATCTACTGTTCTCTCTCTCTCTGTAGGGCCCATTAGCATGTTGCAGAAAGGGGTTCTATTGATTGGAAAAGGGTTGCTATTACTTTTTACTTTTTACTCTTCACCATTATAATGAAATTTTACTATTTATCTGAAAATTTCTCCAGGAATGGAAGTTATTCTTAGCACACTATGATTCCTGACTTCTTTCTTTTTCCTTCTTTCAAAGACAAGCACTACTTAAGGGTTTTTAGAGTCTTCCAGTACCTCTTCCACCACAATAATAAATGCTTAAGCTTACGGCTGAGGATTCATCTGACTGCTCTTTAAAGGCAGTAGCCTAGAAGGAAGCACAAAAAGGTCAATCAATTGCAAATATTTAAGTTATCCAAGTATAATCTGACCTGTTTCTTCCCTACAAGGTGCTAAGCACTTACCCATTTATCTCTGTTATCTGTTATTTTATCCAATTGACTGCAGTTACTTTATGCAAAAATTGATGCAAATATTGCTCACACATTGTTGGTCAATCATTCCTGGTACACCTAATACAACATAATTTTTCCTTAATCTTCCTCTTATTACTGCTTATATAGAATGACTTCTTGTAACTATTGATAAAACTCACTAGCTGCTTCTCCTCTGGAAATGTGTGACTGTCTTGTTAATAAATATACTCAAATTGCACAAAATAGCTGCTAATAATATAAGTTTCAAAACACCAAATTCTCTATGTCATCTTCTAGTTCTGAGACAGTTCTTTGGGAAGCTATTATAGACTTAAGCCCCCCACTTTAACATTATGCTCATGTTTAATTAATTTGTTTCAATAAAGCAGCCACTGAACTGTGTTTTCTTAGTAATATGAAGCTTTAGCAATGGTTTTCTTTTACTTTTTTATATTTTTCTGTTGAAAAATTTTGACATACTCATGAGCACTGTATCTATTTCTTCACTGTACAATGGGCTCCAGGGAGTTTTTGTAATCGGTGGTTGACCAAAGCTATATAGTAGCTATGACCACCATGTTAATCTATGTTAATCCTTGAAAATTCTTAAACAAATAAAAAACAATTACCAGAAACTAAGGATTGTGTAGGTTTGTGTGTATTCTCCTTAAGAGGGTGATGCTGAAACTCTGATCTCATTAAAGTTGATAGGAAAACGCCTGAATTGAAACTGAGTCAAATGAGTTTCGGTACCTTCTTGCGTCCTGTTTTTATTCAAAGTAATAATCTTACCTATTTAATCCTTTCCCAATATAGAGGTAACATTCAGAAATATATTGCATCAGATCACTTTTCACTAGGTCCTGTTGAACTGAAGTCTGAACACTTTTAACTACTAAAGAAAAATGCTCATGTTTAACTCTTTCAACAACACAGGATCACCTGCTGAGTATTTTTTAAAAAAAAAAAAAAGAAAAACAACAACAAAAAAACAACACCGTGGTGACATGGGCTCCCCCTCGTGGTTATTTGTTATGAAATATTTTAATTTTTCACACAAAACCCTCAGATTTTCTAGGACTAAGAGCAGACAGAAATACAAGCAAGGGAATGGTTTGAAATGAAATGTTTTCTTTGTAAAGACATTTTTCTCAGTCATTTATGAAAGATCAAGATCAAAATCAAAGAGTTCTTAAATCATCATTTAATACTGATCAAAAGCAACCCAGAATCAAGTGATTCCATGTATAAATTTTATACTGATATAATTTGTGTACACTGAATAAGAGGTGAAGACTTCTTTAGAAAGGAATGGGTATAGTTTTAACTGCTGTTATGGCAAAACATTTTCTAATAAGATGTCAGAAATATGTGTTTGTGGAAATCTCATTCAAGTGGTTTAACTTACATCATCACATACTGTCTTTTTCAATAGGAATTGCTTTGCTTGACAAGGCAGCGTTTACCTCATGGGCAGCTGCAGAACAGTTTGTTTTATCTTAACTGTTTAGCACCTAGCTCCACATAACACGTACTGCCCACTATTCAAAGCCAGGTCTAACACCAAACATTCACTATAGCAACAGAACATCTCACAAAGAGAAATTTTCTTCAACATACAGGACAGGTAACAGTTGATATTATTCCCATTTTATATATGAGAAATGGAGGTACAGAGAGGGTAAGAATTTACAGTCTGCAGTTACAGTGTCACACTATTGAGTGACTCACTGAATGAACATATTTTAGCAATCTAGTGCACTGCGAAGGTTCCTTGTAGGTGCAAATTTTCCTTGTTTCTATATTGTAGCTCTGCAGTATACACTCAAGCACACTACAGCTATGTTCAAGGTTGTGCAACCAAGGCTGAAATCATGTGCATGGGCACCAGTTCAGGCACCTAACTCACAATGCAGGTGCAAGGTCTCCTGCAGTTCACTCTCCATGTCCAGTATTCTGTTAATAACTGCAACACCCTCTGCACAGTAATCTGTACTGCATCATCTGTACAGATGTACAGCACTTGCCTAGGACTGACAAATAATATGAGCTTTATTGCTGGTAAATGTGTCATGTAGACATGTAATCCTAGAGGCATAAGAGCTCATGTCAAATCAATGCCCAGCCCTTCCCCTGTTGCACTGCACAGGTTGGTAATTTAGATGCACCCACATACTACACAGTTTGAACCTTCCCTGGGAACAATCTGGGCTGTTGTCTGCATCTTCCTGCCTGTAACATCATGCATTAGTCATTCCAGATACTATTACCTAGTTCAAACTCAAGGATTTCTTCCATAGTGCAACATCATATATAGATAGACATGCTTTTGCACAGCCTAGATTTTTAATCCTGATTGTCTGTAAAAGAAAAGCACGGAGAAAACTGACAGAATTGTCCAAATTTATTTAGAAAGTGAATGGGAATGAAATATAAATCAGTAAATGTAATTTTACAGAAAAAAGAGTAAAGGAAGTTCTATTATAAATAACTGGTGACCAACAAAAGGAAATAGAAACTTTGTAAGCTCTATCTCACTGTGAAATGCAATCATTCTAGTAAAACACAGAATAAAGTAGGACTTTGCTTACTATTTATCTTACTAACCTTAGCTCCAGGATGTGGGGATTTTTATTTCTTTAATTGTACTGCAAACTTTTCACAGTAGTGGAACCTCAGTAGACATGTGTCTTTTCAACATATGGCCAAGCAGACAGTTGGAAAATGGTATTTCTTAACCAAATTTGTAAAACCAAATTTACAAATTTGAAAGAAACATTAATACTGTCTCTCACTTTGTGAACATAATCAATCGCAAATACATGTTGCACGCTAAAACCACAGCATTATAATATGCAAATAACTCTGACATTTAAAAGAGCTCATGGACATAAGAATACAGAGCTGTGGTAAAATGGAGTTTAAAGAAGTGCTTCTTACTGCACTGACAGAGTCTTACGCAGACTCATTTTTAGGATACATAGTTAATTGAGCAAACTGACAGATCATATAGCTAGACATCTGCATCCTGTTAAAGGCATCCAAAGTTAATTGCACTTACACTGGTTGCATTTGCTGGAGGGATAATGGGTTTTTAAAACCACACCTCAAAGATTTATTACAGGTTCTTCAGCGCACTTTCACTTCCATTAGCAAGAAAGATTTATCAGTCCCACTCCCTGACTCTGGGCTTTTTGAATGTTCTTCAAATGAGGAGATAGTTTTTATTAGCATTAAAGTTGCTGTGTTATCATTAATTATTTGGAACTGAATCTCCTCATATTTATAATGGTATGAACCAGGAACTCTCTCAGTTACTTTGCTATATAAAAGGTGCAAGTAAGAGAAAGAGTTGTCCCAGTGTTTAGTCCATTGCATCCAAGTTAATTGTTCTTTCCCTCATCTGTAAAACGAAGATAAGAATTATGTACCTTAACAGGAGTGCTGCAAAGTCAGTTAATCAATGTCTACATTTTTCTCTGAAAGCCTAACTTATGATACAAACACAAGGAAATGTCACTATTTCAGTTCAGTAAACCAGACCTTTAATAAACCAACAGTTCCTTTCTGCCATTTTTTTATCACTAAGAAAGGCTGGTTTGAGAAACTTGTCTAGTAAAAACTCTTCTTGCCGTAGATCTTCAATGTTTTAAAAACATTATTTCTTTTAAAACATATGTGGATCTTCATATGTTTATATGAAGGACCATAGTAAATTCACTCCTTAGACATCCATAAATTCAGAAGCATAGTTACTGACAGAATCAACATGCAATTAGAAAGTGTGTATATTTTAATGTGCCATTTTTGACAATATAAGTTAAAATGCATCATGTATCAGCAAAATATTTAGATGTGAAGTACACAAAATTAATAGAACAAATGTGTGATATAAGTCCATACTTTTACTTACATATGCCTGACAAACCTAGAGCTTCTTTACTTCAGTTTTCTCATTTGCTATAAAATAGGGGTATTGGTTGCCATTAGGACACTACTTCGAAAAGGTAAACCTCTATACAGTTGTTCATTATCACTATATAACATACTTAAAATAAAATACATCCCTTTTGTATCCCAGTAGTATTTATAACTATAATCAAGAATTTTACCGCACTGCAAAGTCTATCACTAATTACCAGGATTTAATCACAAGTTTTTCAGATAACATAAAAAATACAAAAGAACATGCCTGCCACAAACAGCGTAAATTTATATAGTGAGAAGTGAGGCAACACGTAAATACAACACATGGAGGGGCAAAAGAAAAGAAGTGACGTTTCTCATCATGTGCTATACATATATTTTTTTAAACATATTAAGATTTTGGATAAAACAAAGAAGAAGACCTTTATGTGGAATAAATATTTCCTGGAATGTAGTTGTAGTAGAAACATGGCACATTTTTAAAAATCCAAAATATGTCACCATGTATGTCACCAAACTACATTTCTGAAAAAAGAAGACTTGCCTCACAAAACCTTGCACTACCTTAAGAGACTCTTTGCAGTGATGAAAGAACTAACACCTTATCAGTAAGCTGCTGCTTTTCATCACTACAAAGGTAAAGTGTGAAACACTGAGGATGACAGAGCCCTAAATTGACTGGCCACACATCATTCATGTAATGGTAATTTGCAGTCTGAGTCTGCCTTCCTGCTAAAAGAAACTCATGTTACCATGATACACAAAGAGGTACAAACACATATTTCTACTCCATTGTTTATATGACATAATTGGTTGAAAATAATTTACTTAAAGACTTCATTTAAAGAATTAGATCCAGAATATATATGCACAGTCTGTTTTTCTCTTAATAAATCCATCATTAGAATACGGTATTAACTAAAGATGTACTTTGATTACTTCGTAAGCAAAGGCCAGTTCTTCTCAAACAAACAAGAAAATTTAATCACATACATTTTTTGTGTGTCTCCTACTAACAAAAAATCCTTTAAAAGTTTTGTTGCTATTTGGTATGGTATTATCACTTGACAAAAAGCATTACTCCATAGTTACACAGTGCCATTTGGAAAGAACTGTTCTTGATGAAAGAACATTTTTTTGTCTCTGCATATTTATTCCATTCTGATGTTCACTTTTTCCTATGAAAACTTGAATAATTTATTTAGTCCACACATAATACTGCTATTGTGATACACAAGAGTTTCAGACACTCATTCAAGCCAAAGTATATATATTGTTTTATCTCAAAAGTGTCATAACCCATTTACTGTGAATAGAAAAAGTAGAGCAATTTCTGAGGACACCAATAGGTTTTCCCTGCTGTTGAGAACAAAAATCAGAACGTGAAAGTCAAAACAGAATCCCAGTTTCAGGTCAGCTGTTTTTGGCATTCAGGAGTTCATCTTGCAAGGTATAGGAACTGTGGTGACTTAGGTTAAGAAATACCTGATAATTAGTGAAGATCAATAGTTCTGATCTAACTGTTGGCCTACATTTTCAAGATCTATGCCTGATGATTTGTCAAGCAGGACTCCTTGTTTTCTTGTCCGACTGTGTATGTAAATTGGTTTAATTTAGTGTAGGTTCTCAATCTTTATTACACTCCACTTAAAATTGAAGAATTTCTGATATCCCAAAACTAGCAACACAGGATATTAATACCAGTAAGCAATGCAATTCCCATTCAAATTCAGTATTAAATGTGCAGAATTCTCCACATTCTCCTTTATAGGATGCAACAATCTGCATTATGTGGGTTAAAAAACAAACCCACATGTTAGCTCCAGATCAAACTGGACAACAAAATAGTTTGTTCTTCAAAAACTTTGTCTGTAATGGGCAAAAAATAAAATTGAGGTCTTTGAGTAGACCTCTAATTAGGTGACATACAGGACCTTTCATGCAATGAGCACCAAATCATCACATTTGTTAATATTATAGAAGTTAATTGACTAAGGCAAAGGTGTTGCACAAGACAGTAAATGACTCTACTTTTTATCTCACTATAGTGAATAAAAATTAATGAATTACTAGACTGGAAACTAGTAGTTGCTTGAAGACCAGTTATTGTGACACACTTGTATTCAATATGGGAATACAGAACACAGTCCCAACAAGTAATTATACATAATTTTTTATTCAAAAGGGCTAAATTACCCATTGCAAAAAGTCATAAGAAAAATTATTGGGAAGAAAAATATTCACAGAAAATTATATCACTAAAATCAGAAGTTACAACAAGTGTCACATTTGGCAGAACTCCTTAATTCTGGTCATCTTTCTCTAAACAATGGAGAACTGCATTTAGAAGCAATAATTAGAAATAATGAAAAGGATTTAATTAATGTTAAAAGGAGGAAATAGATAGTAATAAAACTGAAACTATAAAGTGCAGGAAAAGGGTAAGGGAAGCTAAAGGCTGCTGAAATAAATTTGTATTGTCAGGTGTAAGGTCAGCAAGACAAACATGTTTGACATGACAAATTAGCAACACAAGAAATAATGCCAATGGTATAATCCCAATTCCAGACAGAGATGGCAAATTATTAATATTGCATGAAAAGCAAAATTGTTCAACACATATTTCTGTTCTGTATTTGAAAAGAATCCAGATGGTTTATTTGTGCAGAAGATTTCCTGGTCATTAAGAATTGAGGATTATATTTGAAAACTTTCACTAGATACAACCCTTTTCAAATCATCAGACCTGAGACTTCCATCCTAAAAGAGTTGGCTAAATAAATCATATGGCAGAAGACTACCAATTTTTAAAAACCTTGAATTGTTTAGGAAATGTCGTAAGAAAGGGCATACGGGTAGACCAGGTAATGGTACAACAGGTAGCCAGATATCAGTGCTAGTCAAAATAAAGGCAAAAGTACTGTGTTATTAAGTTAATAAAAGTTACAAAACTTGAAACAAAATCAATACACTTTTGTAGGAAGTACTCTGGAATCCATCTTGGGTTTTGCCACATAATTCCTTATTTACAAACACAAAACTGGGAAGCAGCATGCTCTGGTGGATCTGCACAAGAGAGATGGCAAGGGATAGGTGAGGCTAAGGTATACAGGGAAATGAAGGACACTTGTTCCACGTGACAGAAGATGGCTGGTAACAAGGGCAGCTGTCACTGGCCTGCCAGGGCAGCAAACAAATGAGAGGAAATAATGAAATAATCTACAATCATCAAGGGAAAACTAGCAAACTATTGCATCACTGCCCTTTGCTGCATCTTCTATAGGTCTGTACCAAGACAAAATTTGTTTCTCCATTTCCATTTGCTCTTCTTCCTCCTGTTTTAACTTGAGCTGAAAATTCTCTATCATAAGGGAGAAATTGCAGGGAAAATCCCTTCAGGTCTTGCTTTTATTATAGAATGTAAAAATCCTGAAACACTAGCACTAGGATTTCAAGGCCAACATACTCCTATTTCTGCCACCCGCAGAACAACATACAGAAGACAGTTAACAACAGCAGAATCTGCAACTGACACTGAGACTTCAGGGGGACTCCAGGAAGTGCAGCATAAATTTACAGTTAAAGTGCCATAATTATGTTAATTTTTTTCCATTAGAAGTTAAGGTAATTAGGTATGTAAATGCCAGAATTAATAGAACTACAACCAAATCACAGGGAAAATATCATCACAGCTAATAAATCATAACAAAGTCTTGAGAGGGAAAGTGGGAGAAAAACATTCATTAACAAAAAAAAAAAAAAAAAAAAAAAAAACCAGCAAAATTGTGTTAGGCACTT
>VYZM01003159.1:26646-37068 GCA_013398915.1 Dromas ardeola
GAAAAGCCAGCTAGCATTGTATTAGCATCTATAACTATTATTAGCACCCATAACGCAAATAAGCTTAAAACTTAAACAATGGAACAAGTTACATGGAAGAGTTGTCTGTTCAGACAACCTTCTGGCAGGCAATTGAGGAACTGATGAGAGGTGATGCTCTGCTGGGCTTAACACTTACAAACAAGAAAGGACTTACCAGGGATGTACAGGTCAGGGGCAGCCTTGGCTGCAAGGACCATGAGATGGAGGCATTCAGGATCCCGAGAGGAAGCAACACAGCAAAATGCAGGATCACAATGCTGAACTTCAAGAAAGCACTGACCTCTTCAGGAACCTGTTTAGAAGAATCCAATGGAATACAGCCCTGGAGAGGGCAGAGTCAAGAAAGGCTGGTTGATTTTCAAGGCTCACATCCTCAAAACTCAAGAATGGTCCATCCCAACAAGCAGGAAATCAAGTAAAGGCCACAGGAGGCCTGCATGGATGAACAAAACACTCATGACCAAATTCAGGCATAAAAAGCAAGCATTCAAGAGCTGAAGGGTCAGGTAACCCAGCAGGAATAAAGAGACACTGTCCAAGCAAACAGTTATGAGATTAGTAATGCCAAAGCCCATCTGGAGTTGAATGTGCTGAGGGATATGAAGGGCAAGAAGAATTTCCACAGGTACATCAGCAGCAAAAAATATAGGCATGCTGATGAATGGGACAGGGGACCTGGCGGCAATAGACGTGGCAAAGGCTGAGGTTCTCAAGGCCTTCTTCACCTAAGTCTTTACTGGTAGGATCTGCCTCCATGAATCTCAGTCCCCTGAGACCTGGCGAAAGTCTGGAGCACAGACGACTTACCGTTGGAGGACAGGGATCAGGCCGAAACACTGGTCTCAGAGGGTTATGGATCAGCAGCACGAAGTTCAGCTGGACACTAGTCAGTGGTGGAGTAAAGTACGAGGGGCCAATCCAGGGACAAATATAGTTTAACATCTTCATTAACAGTCTAGATGATGAGACAGAAGCAAATCTGCAGGTGATACAAAATTAGGAGGCGTGGCTCATACACCAGACAATTGTGCTGCCATCCAGAGGAACCTCAAGCAGGATGGAGAAAGGAGCAAACAGGAATCTCATGGAGTTCAATAAAGGGAAAGGCAAAGTCCTGCATCTGGTGAGGGACAACCAGGTAACCATAAGAGGCTGAGGGCCAACCAGATTGGCGTAAAAAGACCTGGCAGTCTGTCCTGTGGACAAGTGGAACATGAGCCAGCAGTTCACCAACAGAAGGCGGCCAACAGCTACCTCAGATGCATTAGGAGAAGCATCAGCAACAAGTCGAGGGACGTCATCCTTCCTCTCTATTCAAGCACTGGTGAGACACACCTGGAGAGCTGAGTCCAGCTCTGGGCTCCCCAGTACAAGAGAGACATGGTCATACTGGACCAACTCTAGCAAGCAGCCATAAAGGAGACCCATGTCTATGATTAAGGGACCTGAGCATCTGTCACTGAAGGAAAGGCTGGGAGGGCTGGGAGAAGAGAAGGTTCAGGGGGATCTTATATGTGTATAATTACCTGATGGGAGGGTGTAAAGAAGGCAGAGCCAGACTTCTCTCAGTGGTATCCAGTGACAGGACAAGAGGCAATGGACACAAATTGAAATGCAATAAATTATGTTTAAACATAAGAAAAACTTTTTGACCCTAAGGATTATCAAACACTGGAACATGTTGCCCACATAGGCTGTGGAGACTCATCCGTGGATTTCCATCCTTGGAACATCCTTGGAGATATTCAACACCCATCTGGAGATGGCCCTAAACAACCTGCTCTAGCTGACCCACTTTGAGGTGGGGCATTGGACTAGCTGATTGCCAGAGGTCCCTCCTACAACAGCCATTCTGTGACTCTGAAACAAAGAAACTCAAAGCTGTTTTTAGGCTATGTCTATAATGGCATCACTTTCTAAAAACTCTCTCCTCACTTCCTTTAAAGTTTACTCTCTAAGAATATGACTAAAGTCTTTTACAAATCTACCTGCTTAGAGCAAATCTTACTAATGTAGGGTTGAAGAACAGCTGCAGCAAAGGTAACCTGTTTTACTTTAAGTCTCCAAGTGTTTCCAGATCCATGTCAAAGTTATGTTAATGGTTCTGGAAAATTTTCAGAAATTGTTCCTTGTGCAAAGTCCTTGTGAGTGCACCTACACCAGGGAATGCAATACCATGCTAGGGAAACAGATGATCTAACTATTAATGAACTGGAACGCCACATTACCATGCAACAATATTAGCTTAGGTTCCAAAAAGCTGTATAATTACATCAGCACAATGCTGCATCCAGGTTAATTAGCTCTGCCAATCAGCCAAATTAGCACACGGCAGAGACATGCGGATGTGGTTATACTGATTCTAGTTTCTGAATTACTGATCACAGCACTACACTACACAGCGTACACTAAACAAGAGGTATGATTTGAGTATGGTGAAAACTCCTGTAACTGTGTCCATTCCTCGAGTATGCATAAAACTTCTAGAAAAACATATTTTCCTGCTTTTCAAAACAGACATTTTTAGTATGAGGCACACTTGGGGCTATTAAAAAAATATTTCAAGGATTTAAAAAACATTCTTCTGCTGAATACTGGTTATTCTTCAAGATGATTAGCTGCTACATCAGATTTTAACATCTCTTGGATATTTGTCAAGTGTTTTCTCTTAGAAGGAGAACCTGTGAAAAGACAGTAATTTCATTGATGCAATTTTGTTTCCTCACATAGGGTGTTCACAAAGCTCTGTTTCCTTTAACACCATTGGAATAAAACTACCAGACACTTTTCTTGCTTAGCTGGTTTTGTACTATCACTTTCTTAATAGTGGTACTCCTAATTTTTAGCCGCATGTGAAAAAAAAATTACTTTCTGGTGTTTGTTAAACTTCCTTATTTGTTTCAAAATGTTATGATAAAGTTTAGACTACCTTGTGCTTCCTAAAAACTGAAGGTACATTAGCAATTTCCCCTAGGATATATGTCAGGCTTTGCATAAAGAACAGCTCAACCTCAGTCATGCTCTGCTTACTTCCCAGAAAACGATCATGTTGCTCAGGTAGTTCATGTCGACTTCATCCACTTCCAAATAAGCAATGTCTTTGATGTCAGCTAATTAGTTCTGCACTGCTTGAGCCTGTTCAACAAGGCTCTGAGTATCCGGGCTAACGCAAGAAGCATAATAAAACCTTTCAAGTAAACTCATGATCTAAAGCACACTTCTCAGGTCATACTTCAAAATGGATACCAAATTCCAAATTTATATTCTGAATTAACCCCTCAACATGGTCTTGATCTGCCAAAGGTTTTCATCTAGGCAGGGCCTTTCTTAGCTTGAAAAATCTTCTTTTAATCTTGGTCTTGAAAGGATCTTAACTCCTGGGGTTTTACTTTATTTCTTTCCAGCTGTGACTCTTTACTTCGAGCTGCTCGCTGTGTGAAAGTGCACTACCCCACCCCACTCTGCAGCTAACTGACTTACTGACAAACGCATGGGATATCACCAGGGCAGAATCTGAGCAGAAAGGAACCTGAGTGACTTCTAGCATATATCTAAATAAGATAACCAGAAGACTTGTAATACGTGCTCAAATGATTTTTTACAGCACAGGTTAGTTTGACTGTTACCACGGAAAAAAAGTAACCTTAGAGATTCAACAATTCCCAAGTAACTGAAAGTTACTCTCTATAAAAGTGCCCCCTGGAAAGTTCAGTCCTCTTCCCTGTTCTCCGCACAGTGTATACCAGCGCCCATAGCAACCTTGTAATGAAACACTGCTCCAGGGCGAACTTTATCACAGCCCTCCCCAAAGCAGTGGGTGTGGCACAACACTAATAAAGGTCACCCCAATTACCTCCCCTTCTGTGTTTTAAATGTTTGGCTGATGATCCAACTGCAGGAAGTCCTCTATTTAAATAGCTGAGACAGCTTTTGAATTAGCTGAGATATATACAATGCATAGCAAGATAGAAAAGAATCTCCTGGACAGACAAATGAAGGCTTAAATGATTGCACTTTCTAGGCTCAGTGCACAAAGGGATGCAGAAGAAGCCAAAGCGAGGACGCCAATAAATCATCATATTTTAGTTGTGAAAGGGAAATTCTAATTGTAACTCCTCAGCAGTGGTAATTTGTGACGAAGTAATTGGCATGGAGGGCAAGGAGGCCCAACTGCAAGAAGGGGTTAAATCAGCTGGAAGCAGGAATGCCAGAGAAAGAACTACTCCTTGCAAGGGACAGAAGTTCCCCTTGGTGATGTGATAAGAAACAGCCTCAGCATTGTCTTGTAGGCCATCCTGGAACATGGAACGGGAGGGCTCAGGGGCCCAAGCTCAGGTGACACCTTTGGGCAGCAGAGCTGGGCTGGGGGATGGACACATGGCCAGGCTGAGGTGCCCCATGCAATGGCTCAAGGGGTTGGTGGTGGTGCAACTGTGTATGGGGAACCTGCTTGTGAAGCATCTTTGCAGGCTCCATGTAGAACCGTGTCTTGCGGTGGGACTCTGCCCAATGCATTATTCGTTGACTTTTTCTTTTATATTTTAGGCAAAAATGTATGTTTAATTCACCTCAAGGGTACCATAAAAATTCCCTAACAGTTGTCAAAACTATTTTAAAGAGGTTACTTAAATCTTCAACATACAATGGCTTCAGCTGGAAGGACTACTCTGCTAATGCACACCAATCTATATTCTGCATCCAAACTGAGCAATGCAGGATAATAGCTCTTACGGTATTACATAGGAGTTTTCATATCCTCATTATTGCATAGATCTTCAACATACAGCAGCCTGAGTTTATACTGTAATTCAAAAGTGTTCTACAGTCTGCTCTACTAATCAGAAATGTTTGAGGGCACTGTTCAAAGAGCTCATTGCAGCCATTTATAAGTCCTTCATTTTTCCTTTTTTAAGCACTTACAGCTCAAGTTTTCATGATGTCACAAAACTATATGAAGAACCTATTATCAGTTATTCCCATTTATTCACTGTCTTTTGCTTCAATTACCATGAAGTTTAATCTAAAGCAAAGCTAAAATACTTTGCTTACTTGTCCAAAGGGTACCACGTCCTCATCAGGTGCTGTATAAATAGCTATGATCACAACCGCAATAACAAATTTAATTCACAAAAGATCTACAATCTGCTATTTCTCACCACATGTGCTATCTTACTTTAAGTTAATCACCTTAATATCTTTTTCTGTGTGCCAAAAGTCACTGTAGGATTTGATAATAAAACTTAAAATAATCACAGTACTTACCTCCAATAACTTACATTGCAGTTCCAAAAAGACAAAAGAACAAAACAGATTTGATGTTAAATGACTTGTTTTCAATACACTGATTTAATCTTTTTCTTCTCTTTTATACACAATGTACATCAGTTCAAACTGTACATATACATGACCTAGTCATATGTAGTATATTGTCAAGCTAGGGCTGTGTTTGGAGATGATGATGAACTCTCCCAGAATGCATTCATGTCTACGGAAACTGTTGGTGTTCCACGACTAGGCCCAGAGCACCTCAAAATGCAAGAGGCAAGTTGAATAATAATTAAATGTTTTACAAATGTGTTATTAATGATAAAAGATAGCTTTATAGACAGAAAAATAAGGATTGTTCTTTCTAAGGCTGTGGTGTGTATAATTTGCTGTGGTAGACATGCTAACATCTAGTGAAAGAATTAACTACGACTTAATAAGCTTAGGAAACACACAGCCCCTTTTACGTAAATAGTGTATATATTAAACAGCACTTCCTTTTCCAGAGCATGGAACTCAGATTTGCTTCTTTTAAAATCACCGCCTCTATGGCAGTTACATGTATACATATATATATATATATGTATACATGTAATATCCCTCTATGGGTTTTTTTTTAGGAGAGCTTTGCGTAAAACTTAAGAAAATATTCATAACTTTGGTTAAGAATCACTTTCAGCTGTTTCCTCAAAGATGAGACAGGGAATAATACAGATGGGCTAAACAAGTCTGCTGTTTTAAACAGTCAAAAATAATTTAATTGCTTAGAGTAACATCATTTCCCAAAGAAAACTGCCTGATTATACAAGATTGCCTCATGCTCAGTCCCCAATCCTTCCCTGACTATCACTCTGGAAAATGACATTCACCATTACTAGAGACTAATAAAAAAATAAATCTAAGTACCTGGTTAAAAACAGAAATTAAAAGTATGAACTAAGCACTAGAAGCAGAAAAGACATGAACTCTCAACACCAAAGAGCAGAAATTATGGATAGTGATGCCTCCCAGTGTTACAAGAGTATTGGACAACCAGCTGAGAGACTGTCAGTGAACCCAAAGCAGCCATCTGCACACACAACTACAGTGGAGCTAAATGATTTAATTATTATTAATTGAGCCTGGTGAGATAGTATGTTTGTCTGCTTATAGAATACATATGATAAGCTAATACAGATAAGTATTTTTTTCTTTAAAATAAGATATTCTTAAATATAAAATACATGCTAGTAACCCTAATAGCTGGAATAACATACAGCAGCTGTTTACAGGAGGAATCCAGGATCTTCACGCCTTAGTGTATTCAGAATACTAGCTCTCCCATCTTGCTGTACTTTCTGTTCCACTAGCTGGAGGGGAGTTTTGTTAAGATCACCGTTTATCCTACTGTGAATCTTTCCGTCAATACCAGCTGGGCACTAGCAGGCAGATTTTTAAAAAACTGCCTTTGGATTGTCTTCACCTTTTCATTTTCTTACTCTTAATTATACCAGTTAAGAAACTGGAACTGTTGAAGTGGACAGCTACAGTATTAGAACATATGAATACAGGTTTTTTCTGAAAACTCTAAAAATACACATATGAAGCACATAATTGTACCAACATCGTGGGCTGAACATGATATTATGTTAGTCTGATATGTTAAGGCAAACTTTGTGTATTATTAGTAGCAGAATACTGGTAGCACAGAATATACGTACAGAAGTATCTATTGTCAATCATAATAGTATGCCTTAATTGATCTTGGAAAACGAATATATATGCTGCCTTTGGAAGTACCTGTCCTTGCTATGCAGAAGTTCGCAGCCTTTTTCGTATTTAACTGACCATGTACTACTGAAAAAACCTCCCTGAGTTTTGAAGCTTCAGTTCTTCCTGACATGCGCAACAACCAAAGCAGACTAAAACGAAAGCACCAAAGGAAAAATCCCAGAATCTGACTTGGTTATTTCCAAGCCTGCCTGATGAGTTTGGTTTACGTCATGTATGATAGTCTATGTCACAGTGCAAAGATCCTGCACAGAGGCCTGCTGGCTTCCTCTGTCGCAAGCTCCTCACACGACACACCTGGGCTGGGCCATGACTCTCCTGCCTGTCCGCAGGGATCCTCCTGCTACCGCCACTGCCGCCTCTCCAAAAGAACAGCACGCTTGGTTGCTAGAACATTTGTTCAGCACCACTGAAATGCAACACCTGACGTTTGTTTGGGCAAGGTGTAAGTATTTGCTCAGGAATTCACTGTGAGAACGTGACATAAGCCATGACAGAGCTACCCACAGCAGCTGACCTACAGTTTTGTTTGCTTCCTTAGTCACAGCCTTGAGTTTCTTCTTTTTTTAGAGGCCACCTCCCCTGTTTACCATTCACGTCATTCAGTGCGTGTTGGTTTCCTTTTGCTTTATTTCTGAACTCTTCCTCTTCATCCTTTGGATAAAAGTTTGATGGTATTTTTATTTGATTATATTTTGACTTAAATTTTTGAGAGCAATGAAACGGAAATACTGTTTGGCAATGGAAAATCTTCAATTTTCTTTTTGTTTCTCTGCAATAAGTTAAACTTTCCCATGGGTGAAAGATTCTGGAAAACTGTACAAACAAACTAAAGAAATTTGAGTTCGGTGGCTTATCCCAGTCATGGACAAAAATTTGTGGCAAAGATCTGAATCCAGATGCCACTGATCACAAACCTACGATCTCCCTATGTACATATGCATGCGAGCCCAGGTGATCAAAATCTCTGCTAAAGGTGGAAAGCAGGAAGCCATTTTCATGACAGAAAACTTGTTTAAGTAAAAACTGACATATTTAGTCTGTGGATCAGATCTAGTGAGATGGCACATATTTATGTGTTCTTTTGTAACAACAAAAGCAATTTTTTTTTTCATTCTTTGTTTACACTCATGTATACGTTTAGCTCAGTACTGAGTGTAGGAGCACTTGGAGTACCTGGAGAAAATCAACAGCTACCATGTCAAGGTGAACTTAAAAACGAAAACAAAATGACAACAGGGAGAGGGCACCCGGAGAGGAAATCACAAGAGACAAGTATGAGAGAATTTCACTTACTGGAAGCACTTCATTTACTGAAAAATCCAATAAAGTTTATAAGTCACGTTTTATCAAGGAGTATTAACTAGAATTTGCAAAAGTCCCAGATTTATAATGACTATGATTTTGTGTAAGAATATTAAAGAACTTAAACATAAATATGTTCAGGAGATTTTTCATTCTTTTTTTTTTTTTTTTTTTAAATACATTGCATGGAACAACACAAGTATAGTAGTATCTGTTGTTTTTTCATATAATGCAGTTACTTAGCCATTACCTGTTATTGTTGTCTTGGTTTATAACATATGACAAAAATAAAACACTTTGCAAGGCCTTTTTGTAGTGAAAGTGATTTAGTAAATTGAAACATTCTTTCTATGTTACAGGAAAAATGGAACACTATGGACTATTATTTTCATTAATGCAAAAGCTGAACACATGGACAAGCCTAGACTGGATTTAATTTCCAATAATATTTAGATTCACATATGAAGAAAACCAGGGCATAATTAAAAGACAGCAAATCTAAAAAGACTTACATAACATGCTGAAATAAAAAGGGGTACAATACATATCACAGTGCACATGACAAATTTCTAGTAAGAACATAAAAATTAAGAGCTTTTCCATCTCCCCTCCAGACAGACATACATTTCTTCATCACCATGGTCTGCATAGATTATCAATACAGAGAAATTTATTCCAAACATCATCTTTCCACCACATAACTCATTAGAGACAAGGCAAATCTTTACAATTTATGATTTCAGAAATGGGTTTCATAGCTTATAAAAGATTACGTTTATTTGCCCCAAAATTGAGCAGATTCTTCATGTTCAAAAATTTCCTAAAAAAGAAAATATTCACAACAGTTCTCAATGGTAACCTATTATTTACAACAATGACTGTATAACATTAACAGGAGTTATTGTTTGAGCAAATAAAATATTCACAAACATTTATTCTACAAAAATTTATAACTCAATTAGAGTTGGGCCTATATTGACAAATTCAAAGTTAGGTCTGAACAGTTGTAAACACTAAGTTATTTAGATTCTATATAGTTACCTGATTGAAACATTAAAATGTCATTAGAAGTTTTTCATAGAATCATAGAACGTGTTGGGTTGGAAGGGACCTCTAAAGGTCATCTAGTCCAACCCCCCTGCAGTAAGCAGGGACATCTTTAACTAGATCAGGTTGCTCAGAGCCTCATCAAGTCTGGCCTTGAATGTCTCCAGGGATGGGGCCTCCACCACCTCTCTGGGCAACCTGTTCCAGTGTCTCACCACCCTCATTGTAAAGAACTTCATCCTAACGTCTAAACTAAACCTCCCCTGCTCTAGTTTAAAACCATTGCCCCTCATCCTATCGCTACATGCCCTTGCAAACAGCCCCTCCCCAGCTTTCCTGTAGGCCCCTTCAGGTACTGGAAGGCTGCTATAAGGTCTCCCCAGAGCCTCCTCTTCTCCAGGCTGAACAACCCCAATGCTCTCAGCCTGTCTTCGTAGGAGAGGTGCCCCAGCCCTTTGATCATCCTCGTGGCCCTTTGTGATATTTTTCACATCTAAGAGTGGCTACTATCCTAGAGTTTTCATTTGTTATTTCCCATCAAAGCGGACTTCTTCCCCTTCTTCTTACTGATCTTAATCTGGATATTGCAATGTACTTAAAAAAACAATTCATCCCTTGCAAGCCAGCGGAATCGGTGTCAGACTTGATCAACCTGAGAAAGTTCATTATGGGACATCAACCTGAGAAAGTTCATTATGGGACAGCAGTGAGAAGATGCACAGCCACACCTCATCAGGCAGAATAGGACACACTGAGAAGTCACTTTTGCCTTTATTGATCTTAAAGTAGATTAGAACTACATGTAATTGCAAGGGATGACAATTACAGTACAGTCTCTGACAGTCAATTCTTGTCCAAGCAAGTAAGTTTGCAAAGTCAGATACTGAAGAGGGGAACATTTTCTTTTGTTCTGCAGATCTCTTTTAATGCCATCTGACTTTCCTGAATAAGAAACATGGTCTAAAGAGCAAACCAGACACTTTCTGAAGTAAG
>VYZM01003159.1:37280-52537 GCA_013398915.1 Dromas ardeola
ACCCCCCAAAAAAAATCTAAAGGCTTATTTGTGGCTTTGCTACATTTGTGGTCAAATGTAGTATTTTGAACATAGAGCTAAGCACAGATGTACATATTTACCCAATACATTGTTCTTTTAGTAGTCGTAACTGTATTTTTGGAAGTTGGACTGTATATGGAGTTAGACCCTAGAAGAAAGGGAGATTAGTTTGAAATCCCAGTCAGGAAATTTTTTTTGTTGATTTTTTAGTAAGGAAATGTACAAGAAAAAGCCAAAGTAATAAATACATAAGCAGTGGCCAAGATACATGGGCATACCCTAACAGAATTTTAAAAATGTACATTGTCACCACAGGGCAAACAGGATCAATATCGAATTTCTAAATTTTCCATGAGGAATTCAGCATTTCCATTTTAACCACTATACAACTGGCCAGACTGTAATTTCTAAGAACTTCCAATGCAAAAGGTCAAAAAGCCCTGCGATGTTAGAGGATCTGTTCTACATTTTAGTTCAGACTTTCAAAGGTCTATTGGGCCTCCAAATTACTTGCAAAGGCAACTGGAGGCAAAATTTTATGCCAGGATCATTTATGTTTGTACTTACTTGGCACAATTGCCATCTTATAGGTGTCTGAGCATGCAGAGGAACATTTTCTACAAAACCAGCTTCAACAACTATTAAGACACTACATTGTAGGGTATCATCCTAGAGGAGGAGGCAGACAGCTTACATGATTTTAATACGTCTTTCCCATTTCTGAGAAATTGGACCTCACCACATATTTGCCAGTCTTTCATTCAATTAGTATTTTATCTCAGTCACTAGTAGTATGTGATTACACATTAATTTCTGTCACTGCAATTGCTACATGGTCAACAATTAATAGCCAATGAATTATTCTAGCAGGAAGCAAATTAGGTTTTTACACATCATTGTGAAATACTGACGCTGCTTTCTAGACTGAATTCAACACTGCTCAAGTTCAGCAGCATGGTGGATTGGAGAAGACCGCTGGCTTACCATCGGCCTGACAAGTTCCACTCCATTGCTCCACTTATACATGAAGCTAAAGAGCTGGCAGAGTAAGGAATTGAGGGTCTGGTAATTTTGGACGTAGAAAACTGGTGCTTAGAAGGCTGGGAACACAGCAAGTGCGAACATAAAGTGCCACACTATGTGCCCTTCGCTTCAACTTCAGTGCTTCTGTTGACAGCTGATGTGCTAAAAAGATTATTATGCATGAAAATCATCCTGCTACTTCTCTTGATGTCATTCTTTGCAGAATACCAGAAGTGCATTTCCAACAAAAACTGAATGATTCATAAACTTTAAAAAAGAGAAGAAATTAAATTCTATTATTTAACACACTGAGTCTAAAGCACCTATGGTTATAGGGCAAGCATATTTTATCCAGACACCTTTTGCAATGATACAAAGCCACATGTGATCCCAGGTGCATTCACAAAGCCTTTTGTGGAAAACAAAATAGTGAGTACATTGAGGTACCCATGCTAACGTTATCATGTGACTAGTGAAGTAGAGTCACTGACTATCTTTGTGGATGGAAGAGAATAGGGTCATAAACTCAGATGGACCATAATTGCTAATATTCATTGCAAAACAATAGTAAAAGTGCAAGTGCCTACACTATTTCCAATTATAGACACAAGCTGTATAATTATATACAATCAACCAATACAATAACAGTTATATAAATATTTATGTCAACACTATATAGATATATATAGTGTTCATGTAATTTACAGATACTAAAACTTAATACACTGCTTATTGTCTGCACTACTTCATATAAGATCTTTAAATACAAAAGCTAGAGGTAACTTGATCATCTCTTCAAAGAACCGGGCATATCAGTAGTATCCCACTCAAATCCTACAGTCCTGTTAATATCACTGCAGCCCCTAATCCAAGAATAGCTTGAAACCGTTTTGAAGAGAGACTATTTGATTATGCTTTTATGCCACCTCCTGTAAACTTCTTAAACTCAACCATAAGAGATGAAGCAGCTTCAACTGCTCAATGTTCAGCTGCTCAGCAGATCACTGAATGAATTCATAACACCAGATCTGAGCAGAAGTTAAAACAAGCAAGGGAATGCAATGGATGTAGCAAGCACAGAAATTAGATGCTTATATAGAGATTTTTATTTATTTGCATTTACAGTCTTCTGAAGAGCTAGTACTCTGTCCTCAGCAGGCAGTTTCTCTTGTACTTTCTCAGACATGGTAAGTTTCCAGGAAGGAAGTGTTTTCCCTTGTCTGGAATTGATCCAACCTAGGGAAAAAAAGTTTTCTTTATATAATAAAAGAAGTTAATTACTTAATCAGCAAATGCATGATTGTTTAGTATTCTCAGTTTCTCAGGATGTGAGAAGTAATGGAATGTTGGAAAGAATCCATGCCACAACTCAACTTAGTCTTTATGCATAACCCATCTGTAGTAATCCGGTAGTTCTGTGGTCCTGAACCATAACGATTCAGTCTTCACATCAGACCTCTTCACTTAGTCTCGAATTTACCTGGAAGGTATTTTTGGGACCTAGTGGAAAAGAACTACTCAGAAAATTCCTGTGCACTCTGAAAACGGAATCATTCAAAATACAGCAGCCCAGAACGACTCAGCCAGCTTACTTGCACTCAGTTTCCTGGTGCTGTAAGTGACCTTAGAAGAAGGTGTATAATGAAGGCGAAAATAGAAAAATATGTACTTGTTATGTAAATGATTTTTCAATGCCCTTTTCCTCACCTATTTTCCAAATATTTTTTTTCTCCCACTGTTTTCCTCCAGTGGGTTTGACTTTCATTCATGACTAGGTCAGCTTTTTTCTCATTTTAAATTCATTTTATATTAGATTTACATCTAGTGTAAATGCTAATTCGATCCGTGCTAAACAGTCTCTTCTATTTAAGTATATAAGCTTTCTATTTCTAATAGGTGTTTTTTTCTATTCCATGTCTTAAATATTCATCTGTCTACCAAACAAAAGTAATGAAGTTCTGAGGACTTTGAATAAAAATTTACCACAGACATTATGGAGGCCTTATGGGATATTAACAATACAGGACTTATCTTGTCTCATTTATGGATGTGCTTCAAACAGATAGAAACATTGATTAAAAGAATGTATGCATTATACTCTACCGCCTCAATGGAGAATGTATTAAAACACAGCTCTGACAACTATAATTTGATTTCTTTGAGTTAAATTAAATCAGTCTCAGAAGAATTATAACCTTAAGGCAATACACTAAAAATTGAGAAAAATACAAGCTGAAGATAAGGATTAAGGATACTGTAGTGTTAAAGCCCTCACTGGAATATTCAGTAAAGATAAGAAATATCTTATAAGAAATATAAACTAAAAAGGTAAGCAAACCTTGGTTTCAGCTGCCCATGTATGTAAGACGAAGATGAAAGGCTGGACTTCTCCCAGCGCCTCCTTGGACCTGTCACTTTTGTTCTAAGGATTTCTGTTCCAGAGAGGTTCCTATCTAAATTATGTGACAACACTAAAAATTACCAAATGCATTTATTTAATGCAAAACATGATGGGTGTTCCTTTTAATAAGGAGAGAGCAAAAATTCTCCTCCACTGTAAGACAACTGTGTTGTTTAAGCACAGTTTCATGGTTGTCCATTACATTGTGCTGCACTGAAACCAGGTAATTTCTCACTGTCTTGTTGGATTGCTGAGTGCTCTTTGACACAGAAAATTTATTTCCATCCTCTTCTGCCTTCACTATGGAATGCAAAATTTTTCCCCTTGAAACTGCTAATTCTGGTCTGTTGTCAAAAATCCAGCTTGCTGTCAAATCCATATGATTTCCACCTGGCAAACAGGATCATATTAGTTGATTTGAAAGTCAATCAGAAATGTAAATGGCACAACAGAAACAAAATGATGAAACCCACTATTTCCACAATAACATTCTGAAGTAGAAGCATAATATGGGGTATTAAATTAAACTGATATATAGCCAGCAAAGCAATGATGAAGCTTAATAAAAAACATTAAATCCTAATCTTAAAATAAAATCCTAAATCACATCTCACTATTCCAAGGGAAGGACAAGTAAAGTTCTCTATCATCAAGAATTATAGTAAGGAAATTTTTTATACTGTCAGAGAGTCGAAAAACTCATAGATATATGCATACATGCCTCTGCAAAAATTTTTTTAATGTGTGATCTGCCAAAGCCACATGAAACCCCAACAGCCTTGAAGGTCAAATCCTGACTTCCTTGAGATCAGTGAGGATATTTACAGTGATATTAACGTGAAGCCCACAGTTTTGTTTGTTTCAAAGGCCCGGCTAAGTCTTGAAAGCTAAGAAAAATTAAAATAGCTTAGATTTGGGGAACACAAGCAGTGCTGGGAGATATCCTCAATTCATATGAAATACACAATTCCATTTAGGATTAAATTTAGCAATCAAGATGTCAGTCAAAAAGGGTGATCATATTTGATTTTTGCTTTTAAACTCAAAAGCCACAGTAAGGTTGATATTGCTTCCTTTTTTTCCCCCCTGTTAATCTAGATCTGTATGGATCTTACTGGCGGAAAAGAAGCAGGAATGTAAATAGCAGGAAATCTGCTCTATCCATTTTCACTTGCCTACAGATAGAAACCTTAATCTTACAAAAAACCTTTTACATGCTTAACTTCAAGCATATAGGTATCTTAGGCTACATAACAAGGTGTCCTCTTCTCTGCCTTACAACTTAACGCCAACGTTTGCCTTCCTGACTGACCATGCTGTCAAACAAGGAAATGTTGGTAACATGATCCTGCATGTGACTGAGTATATTAATATAGATGTGGGTAAGGCTTGTTCTCAACAGTATTTTTCAGGGGTCAACTCTGTAATCATGAATTTCCCTTAATATGAAGGAACTTTAGCAATGTCTCTTTCAGGCTGAAGTACTCATTTGAAAGAAGACGCTGATTATTTTTAAGTGTCTTCCTTTTAGCCCTCAGATTCATGTAGCTATTTTTTTATTTCAAGAAACAAGGCAATACATTACATTACAAGCTAATCAATCACAATTTTAATAATAAGTAAAAAGGGAGCAGTGAAGCAATTGAATTGGCAACACAGCTAAGACTGGCTTTGTGTTTCTAAAGATCAATTCTGCAAATTAATATAATCAATAAAACAAATTCATTCAGAGTCTGCTCTTAGGAAAAATTCTCCCAAGGCAAAACTGACAGCAGATACTGTCAAGGCAAGCCATATTCCTTAAAATCTGAAGCTTCCACTAGGCTGAATGCCAGTAAGGTGAACCAACAGAGGAGATCAAGAATTTAGGCGAAATACTGCATATTCTTGGACTTCTGTTCCTTCGTCCCTTGCCCAAGTAACTCACCTAAGCAGGCTGACTCATATTAAACAAATAATGAATAAGTCAGAACCCACAAGTCATATGATATCATTCTTGAAGTTCAAGATAGGTTAGACAGACCTTACTACTGACACAGATCTTCATTCCTCTGCTCATGGTACAGAGGACACAGGTACCAAAGCAATCAAGAAAAAAGTATTATTCTATCCAGTCTCTGCTCTAGCAAAGGGTTCTTGCACACCTGCTGGCCTCAGGAACAACATCCACATCAGCAAAGCAGCTGGAGTGAATCCAAGCAGTCTGCACAGCCCATCCAATTCCAGCAGAGCAGGAAGCATGAGGCCCTACAAGACTGTCAGAAGGAGAGTCAAATCAAAATGGCCCCCCTTCAGTTAATACGGAAAAAAACCTCTAATATTTATAGGGAGTGAATGACATCTGTAACAGAATAGGCACCAAATGAAATGCTTAATGAATTAAATGTTACAATATGATTTTGTAAAATACAGCAGACGTGACGATTGATACCCACAGCTGTAAGCAAGTTATGTAAGTAAGATACAGGAGAAAATAAGAGATGGAAGACAGGGGAGACAGTACAGACAAACACATCTTCTTGTTCAAAAACTTACTTGAAGTTCCTTGCAAGAAAATACCTTTTCATTATTCCACAGCCTAAGTTTCCTTCCCACATAGTTCTTTTCAGGCCCAAAGACTTGACATTCCCTGTACATATCAAGGGCTTTTTTCTAACTATTTTTATTTCTAAATTCTTCAACTGCTTTCTATTCTCCACTTCTAATTTAGACCACAAGAGTAATAATAACTTTGTGCATTTCTACCTTTTAAACATTGCCTTTGGGGCTGACAAACATTTTCTCAGTTGCCAGATGTAAGAAAAACAACAACTAAGCAGTTGACTCAAAATCTTAACTGGCACAGTAAGAAATGCAACACGGAGACTTGTATGTTTGAGCAAAAGCTCTGTCCATGTGAAGGTCAACAGGGCTGACAGGGACTTTCCATACCAAACTTGTCAATGGAAAACACTGCTCCACCAGTGTACTGCATGATCTTGTTCTTTTTTAAGTAATTGATCATTCGGGAAAATAAAATTCCTTATAAATGAAATATTTCAGCTTGGCATTACAGCCCACATCAAGTACACAACTGTATTGTCTTCATTTCTGTTCCCTCTTTTTACATGTCTACTCTCTGGCACCATCTTAACCTACAGCCAAATTTTCGAACTCAGCATCAAACACGTGGTCTCCCTTCCTACTACACGCTGCTCAGGAGCAGCTGCCTACTCAAAAGTGCAACATTGTGTGTCATTAGGACCTTTTAGAGCAATCAAGGAGGCAAATGCACAGCAGAGGCCATCAGTCCTGGGTGAACAGATTTCCCTTCTGTGATGCTGTACGACATCACCACCATCTCCATTAACTTCTGGGACACCTGCACTACAGCAGGGCTGCAGTAAATTAAAAATCACCTGGGATTACTTTATGTTTGGCTCAAAGTTCAAAAGCGCAGGACAGGCAGGGGAGAAAGTGACTAAAGATCCCCCGTTTAACTAGACTGGAAACATGTAAACTATGGTTAGCTGCGTTTATAGGATCATAGAATGGTTCAGGTTAGAAGGGACCTTAAAAACCATCTAGTTCCAACCCCCCTGCCGTTTATGGTATCCATTTATCCATTATACCATCAACCACACATGACCGTGTAATAAATGCTTGTCATTTCCAAGTGGGATTGAAAGGCATGACCAAAGGTGAGCTTGGTGTGCAGAGGGATGCACAGGCCCAGTGAGAGGGTCATTACAACCACACGAGCCCAGCCCAGGACTTAAGCGGAGTTTGCTTTCATTACCCCTCACAGACAAAACATTATATGATACATATACAGGGAGATATACGTGTTTGTGTACCTGCAGGGGTACCACGGGCGATGGCAGAGCTCTGAGTGGGACGGCTGCGCACTCCCCACTCCACCAACACCGAGGCCACCCCAGCCCCATCCACTCGGGGTGGCAAAAAGAGGTGCCACCGCAGACCTCTGGCATTGTGTTTTCCTGAATCGGTGTAAAATCTTATTCTCAGATTAACAAAACTTGAAGGAGTTATGCCTAGAACTGTAAATGCCTACTTCAAACCTGTTTGCAAATATTTGTTTCGTTTCATTTTTAAAAGAAAACGAAACCCCCCAAAAACAAACAAAAAAAAAAAATACCAAAAAAAACCACCAACCAAAAAAACCAAAACCATAACCAATACCAGAATCCAATTCTTAAAAAAGTTTTTCTGTGCATGACAACTTCTGATGGATTATTCTATAGTGCCACAAGAGGACACTCTTAAACCGCTTTTTCTTCAATGAGGACCTGCAATTTACAAGTAATTTTGTATTCAGCAGTAAATAAAGATTTCTGCTCCCCAGCAACATAGAAGATAAGGGCACTTCTTGATAGTCACCAAATCTTGCTTAAGCTCAGAATGCAGGTAGTAAACAATTAATAAAATTTGTTATTATATCTGCTTTAAAAATTTTAGCTCAACTGACAGCTGTGGCCCTTTATACAATTTGCATAAGCTTTCTTTCTTACAGTTTTTTCTAATACTGTGCTTATACCTTTTCTCTGGATGCATGTAATATTTTTTACACTTTAGGTACAACACTATCAGGAACTTGCTATTTCCATATCTGTAAACATGTGTTACTACTACTGACGTACCTTGTCTTTAATTGCTCAAAGCCACTAGGCACGTACACATTTTAAAAAAAATTACTAAGGAATTAAATTTCTAGAAACGTAAAACTAGGTTCATAAAATTAGCAGCGGTATTAAAAGTACTGAAATAACTACAATGTCACTGCCTTATCATCATTTTAGAGACGCTGGGTGCAAGTTTTCTAGGTAGAGCCAAGCAAGTAAAATATGTGAATTATACATTAAAAATACTTGAGTTTATGTAACCCAATCATCAGTTTGCAACAAAAGGCACACAAATACATAAAATATCTTGCTTCTTCATAGTAAACTCTGGTGGAACAAGTGTTTATAAAAAAGAGATGTAGAATCTTCCTCCATTTTGCTTATTACATGACTTGCAGTTAGTTCTGTGGTCTCAATGAGAACCAAAAAAAAAAAATAGTTAAATGATGAATTAGTTTGTTTATAAATACAACTTAACAATAAACTGATTCGGAACAATAGAGTTTAAGATAGCTGGTGATGCTGGGATAAACATGTTTCATACATAACTTCATTTTAAAGTTGAATGTTACGGTTTACCAAGATGAGGTCTTTGGCACCTTTATTATAATGTTTAGATGTTTGGGGGTAGGAGAGGAACCTCAAAATGCTATTCAAAGCCTCGAAATCACACTTCTAACTTTGGCTTTCATCATAGCAGCAACTAAGTGGATGCAGGAGACCATGGTTACCATTGTCTTGACAATGCGGCCAGCTCTGGGATGTTTTGCTAAGTTTTGCGTCACATCTGTTTGCCTATTTTTGTCCAGTCTGATGTGGTACTACCAAAACACCACTAGCTCCCGTCTGATCCACTGCAGCATTTCCAACAGGCTAAATCCACCACGCTGTCACCATATCCAGGAAGGATTTGAATAAAAAAAAACCATGAAGAAACTCATAATAAAACAACCAGAGGTGCTTACACTTCTGAAGCATACCCTGTTTATAGCTGATAATATGTTTTTTCTCTTTTCTTCCTTTTCTCTTATAATCTATATGGGACCTGAAAACTTAGATAAATGTAGTTGCAAATAGGATTACACTTCTTGCTTTGTATATCTTTGGAGAGAGTTATATCACCATAATTAGCAAGGCCTTCTGGTGTACATTCACAGTTGTAAAATGTTTTAGCTAGATGTGAGGTCTGCTTTATTAATGCTCAGTAATGATTACGTAATTTCAAATTTACTGTATTCCTTTTTCCAAGTTGTTATTTTGTGATGAATAACTCCCCCCCTTGGGGGTGCATATCTTGTGATTTCAGAGTTCTGCCGATTGTTTTTTGCTAAATGCACTTTTCAGTGTCCTTCCAAGGGAGTCCTGATAACTCCAGAAGTCAATATGCAAAGTACAGCCATGAATTCAGGGATGTTTATTCACGGGCAGGAGAGTGGAGACACCCACAGCGCCAAAATCTTTGAAACACATGCTATTGTCCTCCTAAGAGTGCTGGATTATAGTATAATTTGCTATAATTGTAGATTTTTAACAAATATGTAAGGACAGGAAGTGCTGCAATGCAAGATAACTGTTCAGCACACAATATACAGGAATCAGTTGTACGTGTTTTACAGTTCAGGAGAATTATTAGTCAAAGTAGTACTGAATTAAAAAGGATAAGAGAGAAACGGGGAACTGTCACTTTAATGTTGTAAGAATGCTTTCAGAAACAGCCACAGTCTTTCAGTGTAAAAGCTGCACTTTTTTGGAAATAACTAGAAAAATGAAGAGGAAATACCCTTTCTAATGCATTGCCAAATATTTAGCCTGCCCTGTTATTGACCAACACTGCTACAGCTGCACTTTCCCTATAGGCCAGGATGGCCAAACCACAGTTCAGGAGCAGCTTAAAGGCAGCCGTTGCAGCCCCTGGTGCCTTCAGACGATGGACTGGTGCTGCAGCCAGGGACTCCGCCGTCCTGGCCCCAGTAAAGCTCTGCAGCCTCCCCATCCATCAGCATGAAGGATCTGATGAATGTGCATTTTAGAAAGCGCAGCCAGTGCTGCGGAGGCAGATCAGGCTCCACCTGGTCTCAAAGTGCTTGTGTTGCTGGGTGCTCAGGGGGCTGCGCAGGGGTGAGAGAAGCAGCAGGGAGCTGTGGGTGGAGAGCGTGCTGCGGCCGTGGGTTATGCTGGAGTTCAGTGCAATGGTTTGGAGATCCGGGGTATGTATTAATTTTGCACACAAGAGATGGAGGAGAAGGAGAGGTTTAGGAAATTAGGATTTTGGCAGGAGGAGCTTTGTGCTTTGGGCAGTGTGGCTGCTGAAATCAGAACAGCAAAGGAGACTTTGATCAGAAGGTCAAAGAGGAGGAGTAAGTCATGAGTACTTGTTTCCAGCCTCTGAGCTCCCTTCCCACACAAACATGCCAGCTATCCTGTTGTAATGACAAAGGCACTGCTCACGCATTAAAAAAATACATCAGTCTGTTCCCTGTGTACCCATAACACATAATGTTCCTTAGACACTTGTTGGTTTATCTCATTTCTGAGATGACAAAATAACTTTTGGCCAAAGCAGTGTCAGGAGGGGGGCTGAGGAAGTCATGGGGGGAAGGGAAAAGGACTTCCCATCCATCTGACATGGCAAAAATTGTGGGGATAGAATAATGGTCTCAAAGGTAATGGAGTTAGTAATATCTTTGGTGGGCTGTCCAAAGAAAATACAACTCAGCTATTATGGCTTAATACAGTTCCCTGTGGATTTCAGACTCAGGATCTCAGACTGAAATGGCACATGCCGTCAGCTAGGCAAAACCAGTAAAGAAACAGTGGCCATCATGAGGAGATCATGAGATGCCGTGCTACTGAGTTTGGCATTCCAGTGGTTATATACCTACTGAGTGAGGATTACAGCTGTTGACTTAGATCCCAAGAACAAGATTTAAGCAGATTTTGTGTTCAGATGCTTTTTGGATTTGGCTTTGTAGAAGCTCTTTTTTCCCATACCTAATGTGTATCTCACTATGTCCACCCAGCTCTATCTGTGGGAAGAGAAATCTGAGGATTTGATCTGAGAAAAGTAATGGGCACATTAGGTGACATTGTAGTTTTTATTGCCAGGTTCATTGCAATTTCAAAATTGTTAATTTCAAAATACCTGCAGTCCTCTCAAAACTTCTCTTTAGGAAACTATTCCTGTGCATAATACTGAAAATCAGAAAATATTTTAAAGTAGTTTTAAAAACAGACTTTTCATAAGACATTACATTTAGTAGATCCTTCTATTATAGATTCTAAATAGGATATACAGGACTGCAATTGAGAGGCTTTCCATGTTCTTCTATCTACAGCTCTTTCCAGTAATATATGTCCTATTCAATCAATATAGTTAATTATTCTTCAATCAAAGAAATGTAACCTATTTCACCTCAATTTCTAGTCCATTTAAACCAATTATGTTCTCTTCATCTTTTGTGACTAGCAATTAGTAGGTGGTATTTGTTCATCAGGACACTGATGAAGATTCTAGGGGCCACCACTTCTCTGAATTATCTGCCATTTTGTGAGCTCAGCAAACATATCTGGATTGAAATTAAGAGCAAGCTAACATAGGAAAACTCTGAATGAATAAATAGAGGAGGTAATTTTCATGTTTCATTTTTATTTTTGTAACACTTTTGCATCCTGCTACATGATTGTGAAGTAGAAATTAATGCCTTACAGTTCTTCGTTGTAATGTAGAAGCACTGAGCCGTGGCAGGAAAACTTTCCTGATAAACAGTATGCCACAGGTTTAAATTCCCACTGCATCATTAAGCATCACTTCACAGGGATCAGATAGTGCCCAGGTTTTCTAGGAGGGCACTGCGAGAGATGTAGAGGGCAAGCTGTGAATCTTTGTAACAGCGTAAGTTGGAATTGCTGCAGGGAGTTCACCTGGCTGAGATAACAGCAATAACCTGCCTTAAAAGAATGCAACTGCAAGCAAGACAGCTTCAAAACGCTCCTACAAATTTCTGAGGATAAGGCTGAGGAAGGATTGCCTTTGTAGAGGGGCAGAATGAATGACAGAAGACTATGGGATCAAAATGTAGCATGACATTTAACAGCCACAAGAGATCTTCACAAGGTGTCTCAGAAACCTCTTCCCCCATAAAACACAGCTGTAAGAAAACCTACAGCAAACCCATACAAACAGAAGAGACAATTACTTCCTTTAGGATTTAAACAAAACCAAAAACCAAGAAAAAAAAACAAAAAGCTCAGAAATGCACCTTGACTTCAAGATGAAATTTGTTGCATTCCAGAGCTTGTGATCTCCAGTTTGGCCAACACGGCTGTTGTCAAGTTCTAACAGTTACCTACAGCAACAATTAGTGTCAATTAATGCAATCTGATTTCTTCAGATGCACATTTGGCATGACATTTCAGTGAGCTGTAATTTTAGAGAGATTTTGTGTGTCATTATTCAGAAAGAATTTATGACAAATGCTGAATTTCTGCCCAAGGCATACAAACTATTTTCATAAACTGTGGTAAGTACTTAGAATGCAAGCAATGTTGAAGAGGATGTACTGTATTCTTACGTTAAAGAAGGAATGCAACCCCCTTTTGAAGGCGGCATTATAACCTATGCCATTTTAACTGAATAAATAGGTATACCTGTACTATATAGTCCTGTCCCTTTACATTTCAAATCACCAGTCCATTTAGATCTTGGCACTTTCTGTTCAGTAGAGACATGTCTGCATCTAAATGTTTTATGTGCTCAGGAAGTAGCCGTGATTTCTTGACTTAGGTCCCCAAAATGATGTTCAATTTCCTCTTTACAGACTGTATGTTTCTTACCAGACGCTTTTGCACTGTCTGAGCTCCAAACCTACTTAATGTAAGCAAGCTCCATCCAAAAGCTGCATGGCTCTGCGTGCGTAACGCTTTAGGCCAGATCTGCCTACCAAAAGGTTGCAGCCATATGTCTACAGCCAGGGCCTGACTTTAAAACCAAACTTCTCAATTTATATTCCCTGTGTAGTAATTTTATTTCGGGACAAATTCAAGACTGTGACCAACTCTTACATGGTATCTGGGCAAACCATTAGGCCCTTGTTTAGTGCATCTGAAGCCATATTAATAACAGCTTATTTTAAAGCACCCTGTTAGTGTCTCTCCAGCTGATGAATAAAAAAAAGTATGTAAAAAAAAAACCTGTAAGAGTCCTAAGAAATCTGTACTATATCACGTACTGACTAATTCTCAACAAAAACTATTATTTACGAAACATCTGTCACCAGAAGAACGGTCATAACTGCAGAAAGCTTTTCTCTAGTGTATTTTTATTAGGGATTCCTGCCATCATATCAACATACAAAACAATCAGGATGTTGACATATAGAAATGTGAAATTCACTGTACAAAGATAAGGCTCAAGTTACAGGTATATTTTCCCCTTAGTCTCCATGAAATAAAACCATTTTTAATTCTTCCCAGAGTTGTGTTTATAAATGTTAGACAAACCACAAAATAGATTTCAAGTACATAACATATTACAATATAATCCAAGCACAGACAGAAATACACAATACTGTACCTATAGATGCTCCATAATCCAAGTCTGCCATCCTCACCAATAAAATACTAGACTGCTACTCTCTCAAAATATCCCCATACACTTCTGTTTGTATTATGTGGTTATAGGACTCTCATGACTTTCAGTTAAATTACTTTGATAGACCAGAGAATATCAGGAAGGAAGGGAAGAATTTTAAAAGGCCAGGCCTGAATGTATGCACATGGTTAGTAAAGGCAGTCACATGTGCACACACACACTCGTATTTAACCCTACATAAAACCTCACTGCACTGCACATTTTCTGAGATTATGTTCTCATGCAATTCAGCTATTTTCTGACAGAGTTAAATCAAGCATAACAATACTCCCACTTCTGGAGTGCTGTAATTTACAGGGACAAGACTATATTTTTGAGCACAGGATCTAACTTTTTTTTTTTTTTTAATAAACAACTATCTCACTTATATAGGAGTCTGTATGGAACCATGTCTCCATAGTCCAGCAGGATGCCGGTTCTCACAGCCTTCACCACTTGAAACACCTTTTCCGACACCTTTGTTTAGAAACAATACAAGTGAATAATTTCCCATTAAGGCCAAATGTCTACTTCAGTTCACTCTCCATTTCTATTAGGCGTAATGATTACGACCTCGTGGGAAAGGATCATTTAGCTGCAAGTGGCACAAGAAGAAATACACATCAAGTAACTAATCAATAATGATTCTTCTGGGGATCAGATTGGCAAGGACAAACAAAGACAAGAGAAAAAAGGCCGTTGTTTAATTTGGCCTTTGTCAGTTGGGAAATGAATAGCAATCCAAAAGTTTTCAACTCAGAAAAGGAACTCCCCTGTAACTGTTTTGTCCTTTAAAAACTGGAGAAGAATAGAAGGGAAGGAGAAATCCTCTAAGGAAATTGCCATTTTTAAACTAGACATTTGCAAAGGCTTACATGAGAAAGCCAAGCAAAACCGATTCTCTGATACTGAAACTAAAGGAATTTATTCAGTAGGAATTAGAGATGTGGTTACAATGTGTTAAATGCACATCCAATAAAACAGCCTTAAATATATCTCCAATTCATAGATCTCTAAGCAGGAGAAAGACTCTGAGGACAAAATCAGAGTTACCTAGTTCAAATACGAAATACATCTGCACTAAGACTGGGGGGCGGGGGAACCTTCTCCTCTTAAATGCAACCTCTGTGGTACATTTGAGGGCCTTCAAATGTTCTCAGCATTGACAAGATTTTACTTAAGTATATTCTCTAAGCTATATTGGAATACCTTTAGATATACAAATCCATGTTACATGAAACAGCATTAGATCATGTAACTGGGCTCGTAATAGGGAAAGAGGGTAAGTATGCTGCTATATGTGAAAGGAAGCATATTAGTATGCACAGAAAATACGTTGTCTTAGAGATTAGTAGTAACGGGCATCAAGGATGAAGATGCATCTCTTAAAGTGTTTAAGCCTTTAACTGTGAGTCAGTAGAGCACTTTTATGTCAGCTGTACAGCCTAATGCTTTGTTTTTAAAAAGGAATACATTTTTCATCTCTATCATTTTTAAAAGTAGGTCACTCACCTACTGATTTAGCTAGGGTTTTGGCTCTTTTTTTGGCTTTTTTTTTTTT
>VYZM01003159.1:52583-95234 GCA_013398915.1 Dromas ardeola
TTTTTTGCTACTTACTATTATCTTCTTCCATGTTATATACAATAATCTACATTTAGACTGAAGACCCCCTGTCTTCCAAAACATACTTGGACTATCTTGTAGAGACCTTCTACAGCCCTGATAAAGTGTAAGACAACCTGACAGGTAAGAGGAAGGATCATTACTTTTCAGTTCTGCTCCCTTCCCCAAGCTTTACAACTGTGCCTTTCAGAAATTCCTCTGAGTACTTGGTGTCTTTTCACCTCCCCCAGGCAGCCCCTACTGAACTTGAGTGAACTTTCTATGTATTTCTCAAACCACAGACCCTCTGTACAGAGCTATATTAAACTCATTCATTCTCCAGCCAGTAGTTTAAAAACAAATCACCGCTAAAACACTAAAAACACCCTACATGCCCTTGTGCATTATTCTTACCAATTTGTACATTTAAATAACATCAGAAGTTGTCTTTTGCTAAAAATTTACCAAAATATTTTAAACACATAAAAATGTAAAAAACCAAACAAACAGGAAAACAAAACAAAACAAAATCTCAGCATAAACATTGCTTGTATAGGCATTGGTTAGGAGAGACTGCTGCACTAAGGAGTATATTCAAAAAAGTTTTTCTTTCAGTTTCATTGGATTTAGTGTCATGGATTGAAAGGTTAAGGATAATGAAACTTATTGTGACCCCGTCTTACATGATGTAATAGATGAGCTGGAAGTCTGAAATGCAATTAAAATGAAGCTTCTTTTTGGTTACTGAAAGGTGACCGTATAAGCCTGTAACTAAAGGGGCAATTTAAGTATGTAAAGGGAACTTAAGAATCTGAAGAGTCTGTAATGAACTGGATATGAAGACAGCTACCAACTGATGGCCACAGGGACATTATGGAAAGCTGTCCCTAACTGAAATTTTGAATATAGCCCTTAGTTGTATCATATTTATTTAGAATTTAAAAGCTGCCCAGCATGTTACGAATGAAGTTTATTTTGCAAGCCACCCACTGCCTAAGGGGGCAGTAATATTCAATATGAAACTGCTGGAATTCCGGCGTTTGACGGATCTCATGGAGAAAAGAGATTTGAAGGTCCGACTCCAAGAGAACAAGCAGAAGAGGGAACACAAACAACAACAGTCCAAGGCCTACAAGGAGAAGTCTGGAGAAACTCTTCACAAAGGCATTCACCTCTATGTTGCCCATTAGAAAGTCATAGCTCCACCTAAGTGCTCTCCGAGCTTCTTTCAGTTCTTCCTCCTCTGCAATCAAAAATGCATTTTCATCTGCTTCCAGTTCCTCAAACGAATCTGTATCATCTTTCTCATTCTCTACTCTTGGGCAGGTATCAAAGAGCATGTCAATCTCATCATCAACAGGGGTGGGCAGCAAGCTGGCACTAGGATTGTATACCAGTTCTGAGATGGTTAAAGGTTCCTCTTTCATCTTCTCTTCCTGTTCAATGGCAAGATCAACATTCTCCCCAGTGTCCTTAACTGGGGAGCTGGAAGTCACAGGTACTGAAATCTCATCTTCCTTTGGCAGTTGAATACCTGAAAAAAAAAGCAGATGAAAACAGTGATCCTAACTTTCTACCTTCTTGTTGGCAAAACTCAGTCTTCCGATAGCATCTAATAGAGGTTGGAAAGAAGATTCTCCAATCATTTTGTATATTGAGACCACACCATACACAATTAGCAAAAACTGGAGAAGCTTTTTGAAAAGCTCCAGAGCAGGGCAACATCTTTTACAACACCACAGTACACCAGATCTGCTTAATTTTCTCTGATGCAGCTACCACTAATAATGGTGCAACACAGAACAGAAAACAATAGCTCATTTTCTACTGGCAACCAGACTTCTGATATAAATGAATACCTAGTACATATGTGAGTTGGTGCTATTTCATGTCTAATAATAATAACAATCACAACAATAATAATAACAACAAACAACCACCTTTATTTCTTTGAAATGAATGAGGAGAAAGTCGTAAAATAATGGGTGAGGCTGGGGATTTTTAACAGAGCATGACATCAAAAAGAGACAATAGATTATCATGATAAATTCATATTAACAGTAGAGAGGATAAAAGGAAAGGAAGGTTGATGCACAGTATGAGGATTAGATATCATTGAATTGGAATGAAAATGCCTCACCTCTTTAAAAAGCTGCCTCTCCTTATGTCTCATTTTTCTTCCAATCATCTTCCTGCTCTTCATACTTACAGTCTCTTTTCTCCCTCTCCTTCAAGTTTCTCTCTCCCCTTACAGAGAAGCCTTTCTTAGCCTTACTGGTATGCTTGTTTCTTATGATCACACTCTCTGCCCAAGCTCTCTCCTCTCAAAATTTACTACACTTTTTCCAGTCTAATACTAACAGCACTAAGTCTGCAAAAAAAGTCTGGCTGTTTTGCAGCTATATCAACGCTGCAGTGACTGCTCTTAGTTGTCAGTTGCAGGAGTGGAAGGGAGGAGAGTCGGGCATAGAGCTCGGACAAAGTGATGCTAAAACAGTTTTAAATTTGTCCCATGTCCGACACTCATTACCGTCATCAGATGCCGTGTATGTGCAAAAGGAACAGACAATACACAGTATCATGTGCAACACTTAGTACTTCTCATTTTGTGATGTTAAGCATCTCTCCATTCTTTACTAATAACTAATCCAAATGTAACATATACACATGGATATAGCAGGTAAAACCAATACAAGGTTACATGTATCCAACAAGTAACTCAGGAAACTCATGTAAAAGTACTACTTATAATTCAAATTAGCCTCATTCTTTGATTTCAGAAAAAGATCTCCATAAAAGGTAGCAAACTTTGACATCATCAAAGATTCATTCCAGTTTTAGTGAAGTAAAGATTAAGGTTTGAAGAATTTAAAACAACGAGGTATGAAAGAAAATGTATTATTATAGAAAAACTGCTGAAAAGCAGTACATTTCCAGTGCTAATTACACAAGATATATAATGGTTTTCAGTGTGAAGTAAAAAGGTCTCAGCAAGCTCTATTAAAGTTTTCTATTAAAGGATGGCAAACATATGAAAAAATAAACTAAGCAAAAGGCTCATTATGGTAATTTTCAGATGAGGGAAATAAAGCATGATCTATGCTATACGGAACAGATGCATCAATGTTCTGTAAACATATGATACACAACAAAAACTGAAAAGCAAAAATCCCAATCATAAAGACATCTACAATATATAGGAAGATACACACCTTAGGCACATTTTGGATTACCATCCTAAACTACCATTTTAAATAGTAACTCAGTTATAATTCACCAAAATTCTGCAAAGAATCTCTTTGAGGTCAGAAGCCTTTCCACACTTTTCTTGAAAATTTCACTGATTTATTTTATTTTTTTTTACATTATTAGTCCTAAGAACTGTAAATACCATTCACTGTACTGAAATTATTAACTTTGTTTCTGAAACTTACTTTACCTCTATCTGAGTAGATGGCAAAAGAATATTCTTACGCCATTGGCTACCGATCAGTCAACTAGCAGTAGGCATAACTACATTTCAGTGAAGTTGGTTATGCTTACTTTCTAGATTGTAACAGTGTTACAAATTTTGCATTTCTTGAATGACAAGGTCTTACAATCTCATTTTCAATTACTTTTTTTTTGGTTGTTTTTTTTTTTTCCCCATTTTATATCTAACATGACTGCCATAGTCAGCTCAGGACACATCCACAAAAATCTCAGTTTCATAACTGATACCAGATTTGTGCACTACCAGGTCACTCAGCAGTAGACCTGCCCTGGGACAGACACAGGCACATGATCAGATTTCTGACAGAGCCCGAAATACTCAGTATTTGCAGAAAAATCTGCCAATTAAGTTAACCAAGTTAACTTGTTTTAACAACCAAGCTAAAATGTCAAAATTTTGTAAATGAAATTGAACAAGCAGATTAACACTTTATTGAGATGGGGCTGCTGCACTAGGAATCTTAAAGCTTGCTAAGACACTTCCTCATGGAAATACCTGCTGTAGTTCCCTGCTGTATGCCAAAGTGCCTGACAGTTACCACAAAATCCTCCACGCGACCTCTGCAGCTCTGTTAGCATGTTCTCCAAAAATGGTTAAGTAAGGTACTTACTAAGTTACCCCAGTTTATAGACTTCGCAAAAACTGGGTGAGCAATGCCTTGTTAACATCTGGTAACTTTAAAATTATACTGAACTTAATACCAGTTGGGATGAAATGCCAATAAATGCAACATAAAATACATGACATATTACAAATATTTCTAAAAGAATAAGAAATGACAGAAAACTTGCACTTTAAACCCACTTACATGAAATCGCTCCTTGAACAAGCCAGCTCACTCCTCACCTGACAAGGCAACGTTCTGGATCCCCTTCTTAATGCACGCTTTTACATGTTGTATTATATTCATTACAGAAAACCTCTTCATTACAGAACACCATCCTCAAAAAGCATCCCCCCCTTCAGTACAGCACATTAGCTATTAAAATTTATTTCCTCTTTTAAGTCTTCCAAATGGCCCAGACAGATCTCTCCCCTGTAATTTGTGATCTTTTCCTGCTGTCTGGGAGATAAGCTGGCCATGTCTCCAGGTGAGGTTTCACAGTCTGGCTAAATCAATCAAAAAGACCATTTTTGCTTCCTCTCATTTCATCCCTAAGCGAGCCAGACTGTAAAGCTAACCTAGGAAAATAACTTTTTCTTCCTGGGTTAGTTCTCTGATGGTTTCTCTTCCCAAACTGGCTTGTCAAATGTTCTCATGAGTGCGGCACATTATCGGGAACAGAGAGAGAGCAGGAGTGCTCCTTTCACCAGCACCTACCCAGCAGATCTGTATAGCTGAAATGAAACCTTGTCCTCAATAAAGAAAATGCAGATGTCTCCTCATTAAATAATTCCTTGCCTCAACTACTCTGTCCTCTACTATCACAGCCATTTTAGAAATTCATCACACTTCAGCATGAAACGTTTTTTGTGCTGGAACTTACTGTCTACCCCAGTCTTTGCATTAACAAATATACTTGCCACAGTCATCAAGTGGAGGACGCAAACTGATTGAAACTAGACACAACAGTATGTGAACACTGAGAGGTGAGAAGAGATCTGGGGGCATCTTTCTCCTAAGCATACTGTAACAGCAGGTAATGCTGGATCACCAAACCATATTCTTAGTCATCTAAGAGTGCACTCATGATATCTTAAAATATAAATGCCAAATTTTTTAAACTCTGGAGACAAACATTAAGCACCTAAACATGTCTTTAGATACACAAGTACTAAATTTGATTTTCAAATGTGCTTTTCAATTTCTCTAAATAGGAGTGAAAGCTAAACTGAGCCATTTACTTAGGCACCTCAATATGGATTAAAGGACCTAATTTTAACCTCCCAAATTTGAGAATCCTGGCCATAGGCCTCTCTATACCTGCTTAGACGCAAGGTCAGTAATATATCTTCATCATGTTTCTCATCATAGAGAGGACAGCTGCAGCTACTGCAAAGAAAGGTCACCCCAATCTATGATTCTTGAGCCTTCTCTCCTTCCTCAGAGTAAACTCCAGCATGCATAATATACATAGTGTATATAAACAAGAAAGATCATATTAATTTTCATTAAAACTGTATTTTTCTCAAACAACGGGCAAACTCCTGACTTTGTGATTAACCTGTAGACAGAAGGCAGTGGAGGAACCTTTTCAGATCAGTGTGTCCTGAAGGGGTTGTGTTAAAATTGGAATGGGTTGCAGTTCTGAAGTGTATATCGTTACAGTTCACTATTTAGTTTGAGCAGATAATTTAAAAGCAAGACAATCAGAGGAAGGCACACATAAAATTAAAACAATTACTACTGCCAATTCATCCTACACATACTCTTTTCCTACTATGGTAGTAAAAAAATTACATCCTATTCCATAGCATCAAAGCAAAAAAAAAAAAAAGAACTGGTTTTACATGTTGTTAAAACATATTACATCAAAGTAACTGCATTTTAAATCAGCCAAAGGCAAGTATAAATAAATAATATTTTAATGTAAAAAAAATCAAAATTTGGCATGGGCATTAACTGCTGCTGTTGCAAATTCATTTGATATTTAAAAAACATATAACGCTGTTCTTTTCTTTCCTTCGTATTCCCTATAAGACCACAACATTTCTCATGTCAAGGATTGAGGAAACAATTAGCTATTAGCTATGGTCAGTGTAAGCCCACAGCAAAGTTCCAGTCATGTTGCAATACACAGGTAAGTATGTTGGGCCACTCAGATTTTGACGGTGTCAAAAGACACAAGTGTAGTTTCATTATGGCACATACCACCTGCAATGCTTGTGCAGGCATAAGAATATCATATTAAAGCACCAAAACTCAAAATCATTCTAAAGTACAATAAATATTCCAGTGACACAAATTTAAGAAAGGAGCAAGCTTTTCAAATTATTTACTTTTTGGATAGCCTTCAAGAGAGTCAGTTATCTGAAGTTATAAGACTAGGTTAAAAGAAAAAAAAAAATCCTCAAAGTCTCCCAGTGGAAAAAGAGAATATAAAAGCTAAAGCAAGGCCAAAGACAATAATCTTTAAGTACTCTGAAACATTGCTGCAAATCCTTTGCTCCTATTCATACACAACAATTACTTTGCTGCTACCCTTATAAGGCTATAATTTGGTATAATTTTTTGGGCTAGATTTTGAAAAGTACTGTTTCTTTAGTTAAAATTTATATTGTGTTTTGATTTAAAGGACTATTAACTTGAGCATTCGATTACATTTGAGAAGACGTCTTCCTTCCACTCTTCCTTTACATTTTTATCAGCAGTTTACAATCCATAGATCAGAATCTTTTAATACATATTACTGGAATATCAAGTAAATAAGCTCAATTTAATTTCTTGTATTTTATATCTATAGCAAAAATTTTCTACACTTTTCTGGTAACTGGACAAATTTTACAGAGCAAGAGAGATCTAATTATGCTAGCCAAAGCTCAGTTCTTCCTTTCCATCAAAGAGTGGGATTGCTCCAAAACTCTAACTTGCTTCAGCAGACAGGAACACGAACAGCTGAATAAAACACGAGTTTACAGTGATCCTCTGCTGCGAACAGGAACGTGCAAGAGATTTGACATAGATGTTGTCAGCTGCTAGTGCTTCTAAAGGGGCCAAAACCAGCAGCTGAGGATTAGCAGGATGAAGGGCAGCCCCAGCTCTACTATTCTTAAGACGCTGCAGTTGCTGGAAATACAGCACCCCAGAAAAATGTATCCTCTGGTTATGAAAAAATTCAGTTCAGACATTGGCTGGTGGCCGGACATACTACACACAGCTTTACTTGCCAGCCATGCAAACACAATTACACATCTGTAAGGCTTTGTATAGTACAGAAAGGAACAAATGTGAAGATCTCCTTCTTTTAAATAGAGAACAGAAAAATTAGATGCGGTCCAGAAAGAGCAGGGCTGGGAATACTTCATATAGACATATAAACAAGTAAGACCAGCCAGGCTGCAAATAGGACAGTTCCTTCCTATCCCTTTTACTACTTCCTCTAGAAATACTGTTTATTCCTTTGCTTATTTTCAACGTGCACAAAATTTATTTGTACTATGAATAGAATGAGCTTTTAGAAGGAAGGAGAGGGTAAATTTCTCACATGAGCAAAGTGCATGGAAGTCACAAAGAAAATACAGGAAAGAGAATCTAGAACCGCACTAAACTCAAATATTCCCCTACACAGGATCTATATCAAAGCAGGATCTGCATCACGGCCAGATATCCAGCCCTCAGAAGTAGAAGGCCACAGATTCCTACCTTACCCACATCCCATGCCCATAGAAGACAGCTGTTCTCACTTTGCAAGGAGAGTAAATCAATGACAGTTTATAGTAGCCCCTTTTTAGGCAGTGATCTGGCTTTCCTGATGGCCATTCCCATTTGTTTTAGTCTTATGGGAACTTCTAGAAGGGAGCAAGGCCCTCTCACAGTTTCCAGCTCACATCAGCTGCAAGCACTGCGACCCCCGCGGCATTACAACGGGCCTCCCAACTGCGCTGTGTGTCACGGCATTCGACCAATGTCACAGCCAGTGCACCCACCAGGGACCGCCGCTCTGCTTGTCACACGCCGCAAGGGGCACCCAAAGCGCAGAGACAGAAGCACAACAGAGGATGCAGCATCGTGGTCGCTCTGGGGTGCCTGTCTCTAACCTCCCTCTGGCCTGGATGGAGCCCACCCCAGCACTGCCGACCCTCTTCCAGAACCACGATTAAACAGGGAAAAGGCAGGTGGCAGGGAGAGAGAACTGTGTAGCATGGGAGCAGGAATGAGAAGGCAAGATGCATCTGTCGGCAGCTCAGAGAATGGGGAGGAGCTGGTAAAGGGACGTCAGCGACTCAGTGTCTAACACCAAGCCAAAGAGAGCACGGCTGAAAAGAGCTGCACACTGATGTGAAAGTTTAGCACCCAAGAAAAGGACAAGTGGGACATTTCAGCATCCCCACTCAGCAACAGGGTTCTCGCAAGGAGTTATGCCCCCTGCCATGAGTTTCACAAAAACTAACTCCAGTCCTTAGGTTTCATATGCTGATATTCAGGTTTTATATGCTGAGGTACAGGTTTTACGCATGTGGACACCAAAAGGAATAACATCCTATAAACAGTACTGCAAAATCAAGGTTTTTAAGAACCAATGTAGTCCCAATGTACAAATCTGTTACTAGACTGGTGTTATATTAAACCAACAACAGGTTTATATCTATCTGGAGCTAGCACTTAACCTCTTGAGGTGTAAGAATACAAAAGGTGAGGTGTAAGAATACAAAACACATGTCAAAATACATGAGTACAAAATACTAATGCTTTTTCAATTTTGCTACTAATTTTTGAATCAAGGGAATTAGGTGCATTGTCATAGACACTACAGTTTCCCCTGACTGGTGAATTCATGAAGCAAAGGCAGCCAGGAGCTGTTACTAGTCAGAGACAAATCACTGCAAGAAGCAGGTTCTCCCATGTCTGCCGTGCTTACTGCTTTCTGATTTTCAGATGCCAAAAGTGTGAGAATATTCTGGTCTTTGCCAGAACATTCTCAGTTAATTCTTCTGTAAATACTCATTTCTGAAATGAAGACTCAGTACAAAGGCATGGTTTTATATAGGTGCATGGAGACTGAAATCTGTCAACCCATATATGCAAAAATATCAAAAATAAACAGGAACACAGAAAGCATGGAGAAATGTATTTTGAAATGTTTTACTTCATTAAAGAAACAGAGACATATAGATTGACAGAGAGGCCAACCTATCTTTGGCAAAGGGATTTGGTATAAAAACAAGAAAAAGCCCAACCTTCATTTTGGTTGCTATCCCAATCAATATTGAATAGTTTATCTTCCTTCGGTTGGACTCCTGTTATATGTAGTGAAAAAAGGATTCTAACCAGACTCCTTTCCCCACCTAACCTCCCACCAGTACTATTATTCAGTATACTAAATTATTCAGTATCTAGAATAATAAAAATAACAAAGTTATGATCTGGCAACCCAACCCAATGCACTCAGTTGCAGTAAAACACTCAACTGTATTCACTACTGTATTCAGCTGATGTTCAAAATCTGCTACCAACCCATCTGCTAATTTAAGGACTTTTCAGAAAATATCAGAATTGTCAGAAATTAACACAGTTTCAAGGTATTTCTTCCCCTCAATCCAAGAAAACTACAAGGGCAAAATTCCAGTCACTCATTTGTTAGCAATTCACAAATAAATCCACAATTTACAGAAGATATTACAACAAATGTCATTTAAGTTTTGTCTCATTCATTCCCCATTTGCAACTCTGCTCCTGTCAGTTATTCGTCCTTATTCTCTGCTGTACTCGATGTAACACTGTCATTTACAGTACAGTTCCCTTCCAAGAGACCAGTATTACCATTATAAACTATTGGGGGTGAGGGGGAAGGTTTGAGTAAAATAAATGTAAATTTACCAGCCCTTCTGGCTGTGATCTTGGAGCCATGCCGTAGTAATCGAATGCACACTTCCTTGTTGCAGTGGTTAACCATCCGCAAATGAATGCTTCTCTTGGTTTGGATTTTTACAAGACATTTCACCATTTTGACTATTAATTCCTCTTAAAGTCTTGTAAAGGCTCTACCCATACCAGCTTTGACCTTTTATTGAGTTCCCACTGAGTTTTAAGAGACTAACACAAGTCACTCTCAATGAATCAAATGACAAACTTCTAACATGGCCAACAAAAATATCCCAGCAGGGAACAGAACGAGGGGTTATTTTTAAACATTTCCAAATGCCTCATAACGTACAATACAAACTTCCACAGCATCCATCTCAGTTAGCAGTTGCTAGCATAACAGCTGAACCACACACACAAGCATAAAAATATCCAAGGCATCAAGCCACAGCACAGTGAAACAAAAGGCCAGCATTTAGGGTTCTGTTTTTCACAGAACAAAATGACACTGTGGCCGTTATTTTTCTGAAGAGCTTCAATTTGGCCACTGATCTGTGTTCCCCACCACTGCCTGGAAAGTATTTGTGGAAAAGGTATAGATACAAAAGGAAAATCCCCATGCTGTGCTTAGGAACCTTAGTCACAAGGCAAGCCAATGACATTAAAATGCTTTCATTTCAAGCCTAGAATCAAAGCTGACCTGCCTGTGTATAAACAAGAAGAGAAAATTCCTAAGTTTGGGACAAATGTCTCTCTTGGCATATGTGCTCCAGTTCCTGCTTGCGGACAACTACGGTAGACATTCGTATGCACCAGAAAGAAGTGTTGCCTAAGAAGGCTCAGCACTTCCCTGTCCCCTCCAGCAGAAACACGCAGGCTCCTAAAAAAGGCATGACGCATATATGCTGGCTGCTAATAACTTGCTCCAGCTGGAAGCTGGAATGCAACCACGTGCACAGCATCTCACTCTCCTAGTGGGAAAAGAGCTCTTACTGGGTCCACTGAAATCACAGAGAGGAGATGAACTGGAAGGAGTGTACTGGGGGGGAGGTAGTCTCTCACTTCCCAGAATATTTACCTTTAATGTTTACAACATGTTGTGCCATCCGAGTCTTTGTTATCTGACGTCCTTGTTCCCTTTGCACCATAAAATCAATGATGTGCATGCGAATATATGGGAAACAAGGGGGCAGGGGAGGGAGTCCTGCAAATGTGTATTTTACACCAAGTTATTCCTCTCATGAAAGATGCCTGCTTCAATAGAGCTTTTGGAAAGCTTCTTTACAGTGGCTCCTTTACTCTGCCTGGCTCATAGAGTATCAATATCCAGCAGTGCTCCCTTTTACTCCTTCCTCCTGCAAGGCAAACACTCCTCTTTTCCCTTCCTTTACTGCAAGGACTTCCTTGTGGGTCTGAGGAAAGATGAAGTGTCCTTTCACTTTCCATCTCCATTTTGTCACCACTTCAAAAGTAAGATTCTGTCTGCTTTTCTCATAACTGTTGTAGCAACCAAAAATCTCACTGAAAAGGGCTGAATCTTCATTGCGTACACAGCTACAAAAACAGAAAGCACCAACTCTTACAATAAGCACCACCATGTTCAAAATGCAAAGGAAAACCTAATCAAGGACACAAGTGTCACCTGGACAAGGCTGTGAACATTTCCAACAGGAGCACATTCATGTCGATGAATAACCACGTATCATTTATGTTTAATGTGACCATGCTAATGCAAAAGAGGAATGACTGTGAGATTTCAAGTCACTGCCCACAAACCATGTACACAAAACTAAGTGAGATTCATGTTGCAGCTGAGTCAGCAACTCTCTGTCTCTACTTGAACTCTCAGCAAGGAACGGGTTCCATCTCCTGAGAGAATGAAGATTTTGTGTGACCTGACATTGGCAGCATGACCTGTGTAATGGTTGGAGGATGTTTTCCAGCAAAGATTTTCCAGACAAGGAGACTGCTTCTCTCCTACAGAGCTGCGTGGGACTCTCTATGTGCAAAAGAGAGTCAGCAAGGCGATGGGCCCACTCTCAGTAACTAATCAGGTTTGCAGCTCTTGTCACTCTCCTTCCTGAATTGCTACTCTAGATATTACACAGCTGACAGGCTGGGAACTGTGGCAGAAAGACCTTTAGCATTCATGCCCTGTTACAGAAGAAGCAGAAAACAGCATACAGTTACATAACTGCTCTAAAAACCAGAAAGTATGGTTCACAAAAGGAAAAAACAATCCCCTCCCAAAACCAGAAAACCAATATTAATAAAGCACTCCAAACTAGTACCCTTCCCCAGCCAGTGAAAATTGTGAACAGGAAACTTCTATTCAAGCATAACAATTTTAATATATTTGTGAAAAGGAAGTATATCACCTGTCTTCAGATTTTGGAGGTACCTTATTATGGTGATGGGGGCAATGTTGTTTTGTTTGTAACAAAAGTAGTTACCTTGTTTTGTAGACACATGGCATGGTAAACACCTCGAAATCTGAGAATGTGTAAACAGTTACGAAGGAAAGCCGGCAGAGATAATTGTTGTTAGCATTAGGTACTGTTACCTTGAAGCAAAAGGTTTGCCTGTAAAGAAGTTGTTTTCAGACCTTGTAGGGCTCAATTACATGGTTAGAGGACTGTAAATCCAACTTAGTTTGTTGAACATGGAAATGATGACGCACACAGTGATGTTAAGATCTCCTGAGCCCAGAACACTTTTTGGGAGACGCCCACAAACTTGCAAGACACAGTAGCAGGAGAAACTTAAGATGACCAGGCTTTATTACATGAATGAGAGAACTATCTCAACGTTAAAAAACTACCAAAAAACTAGTAGATAACCTGGCCTAAATATGGTCACTTTGGCCTCAACTAAATTTAATGATCTATTAGAAGAAATTAATTATATCTGCAAACAACAGGAATCTAAAAATGGAACTGTTATTTTATTTAGAAAAGCCACTAGGGAAATCATGATGAATTCAAATATATTACATTTTTTTGTTATCATACACACCCACACACCAGGTATAATCAGCTAACAGGACTATTGCTTCTGCAAATCTCATGGGGAAAAGCTTTTTGATGCTACATGACACAAGACGTTTCATGATCCTGTCTGTCCAATGCATTAAGATAAATTGTGTCTCATGTACAGCAGTTACGCTTTTAAAAATATGAATGTTGACAAGATGTGTATTAGTTCTTCTCAGAGAGACAGTTTTCACTAAACCAGTAACTTTTTTTTCAATAAAAATTAAACATAGCAACCCTGAGCTGCACCCAGGGAAAAAAGTGGACTAGATTACCTGTTATAGTGTCTTTGCTGTACAAACATAACATGTGAAGAGATACTTAACATTATTTCATATTTTACTAGCATATTTTTAATATTTATTCATACTCTTATTCATAAGTGGCTGATTTTTCGTGTGTTGTTGCCTAAGCTGTAGCCACAAAAGCTCCACATGCCTCTGCTCTACAACTAAAGCTTGCACAGGTAAGAACTCACACAAACAGACAGATAATTAGACTGGTAGCTGGTGTGTGCTCATTCCCATATGTGCTTGTGCGATGCAACAAAGACTCCACACCATAAAGTAAAGATATCATTCATGCCAATTAATTACCATTAATGCAACATTTCTTATACTCAAGTGATACACAAAAATAAATTTGCTAAAGGAAAAGAACTCTCTGTATACAACTCAGATGCACCGGCATGCAATTTCATAAGAAAAAATATTCTTAAAACATCAGTGAGGACAGCTAAAAAGTGTGTAACTCTGGGGAAGAAAAAAAATGAGGAACACGGATCTTAAACAGGAGGAATTTAGAATGAGTCTTTGCCATCAACTGTCTCTTTTCTGAAATACCGTACAAGGCAGATCAATCAACAGAATGACTGAAGCACACCACTTTCACTGTGGTTGCTCCAAAGGCAAAAGATCAATGTCACCAGGAAAATACCTGATGTATGAAACCTGAGCACACAAGTATCAAGCGACTTAAAAGAAGTTTTCATCACTCTGTCAAAAACTCATTAATATCTTGTGACTCAGAGGTGTGGTTTTGCCTTTTTTTTTTTTTTTTTAAATTGGACTATTCAAATACGTGAAGCCCTGACAGCATCCGACTCTGGGAAATCCAAAGACAATGGTCTACCACCTGCAAAATAAGTCCCAAGTGATCAAATCAGGCAATAATCTGTCTCATCAAATCAGACGGTGAAAGAAGTCAGCCACACAATTCCTATAGCAATAGCAAAAGAAATGTGTTCAACTGCATATGGAGCAAGGACCATGGAAAGGACCTAACAGGACCGTTCAGAAGGACTTAATTTGGCCATCTGTGACAAAGATGAATTTTGCAATCACTCTTCTGGACACACTTCAAAATTTTGTAGCTAGGTGCCTTTTGAAGAATGTCTTCTAGGTTCAAAAGGTAGAAATGATCTGTCCAAGAATATCTGACACTCATACAGGTAAAATCTATTCCATGTGATAACCTTCTACGCATGGCAGTAATTTTATCAGCATCTTTACACTATCATGCTTCTTTCCTCCTTCTGGGACAGAAAGGACATCAGTGCAAAACGAGAGTCAGTAACAAGGAATATGAAAGCCTAAAGAATCTTAAGCACTAGCAACAAACAAACAGATGACCTGCAAAACCTGAGATTAGTGTTCTAATTTGATAAAATATGTATTGGCTGGTGGCCAATCTCTTAGGTAATTCACTTACATAACTATAATTTAAAACAGGAATAAAAGCACATTTAAGTAAGAATACCAATTCAAATCTGGGTGCTTAAATTTGTAATTGGACACCTGTATATGGCCTCGAAGTGCAGACTGAAGAATTGCCTCTTGAAGAGCAAGGCAACAATAGGCAAACTCCGGATACTTTTGCCTGCCATTCTAACAAAAAATAAAATGCCATTACTTGTTTTCAAATTCTCTTACCTAAGTGTTAACTGCTAAAGTAACTATTACAGTGATATCATGGGCATCTGGTACCTTTTTTCCCACAAATAGTGGTAATTTATGACCATGTTTAGTCAGCATACCCTTTCTTACATGTCTGCAAAACCACTGGACACTTTGGGTTTTCTGGAGGACAGCTTCACTTCAGCATGATAGCCTGAGTAGATTTGTAAGATGGAATTTAATATGGGAGAATGGCTGGGCTTTTTCAATATGTGGTTGTATAGTTTATTTTCCATCTGAAAGGATTAGCCTAAAGACAACAAGGTAGGCTGAAGCTGCTCAATTCTCCTGCAGTCTCTGTTATCACCACTTTTGATGGCTTTGTCCCCTAGCAACTATCAAGTAACTGGCACAAAATCTTCCCTTTCACCCGGCAGTTTCTGTTAGCTCAGTTTCATTCCGCTCAGGCTCAGCCAACTCAGAGTTCATCTCTCCAGAAGTTTCAGGAAGCAGACACTGAGGCCACCATATTTTTGGCCATGTGTTTTGCTCATAATATATAAAGCCAATTCAAAAATAAGAACAAATAAGTTTTGCTCGGTTAAAAGACAAACCTGTACACTCTCCTGAGTCTGCCCAAGGTATGCACAGCTGACAGCACCATTATAGCCAGCTCTGCTAACAAGTTGCCTGGGCCCATCTACACATCACAGTGCAGCACCATGTGAAGGTCTCGGCCATGAGCAGCCAGAACATCCGTATGCACTCGGCAGCACCTTGCAGAAATACAAGTGTGGGACATCTGACCCAGGTAGGGCTGCACTGTACTTGCAACAGCATCTGCAGGCCCTTTGGAAAGCACCCCAGAGTGTCCATCTCCGCCTCAGAGCCATACGTTTAGAGGGATGCCAAGGCTGTTTCACATGTGTAGCACACGACAAGTAGTTTCCCAGTGCAGTTGAAACTGCAGGGCTAGCAGTCTGTCCCAGGGCTAGCTGCCTTCTCTCTCCCCACCTCCTGCTCCTGCCCTTGCCCTTGCACAGGACCTTTCTTAACCCTCTCTGATGAGCTACTTAAAGGTTGAGCCAGCCAGTGGTGGGAAACCATACAGGTGCGGGTGGGGTGTTGTTGTTGGGTTTTTTAATGTATTTTTGGTTTGGGTTTTTTTTTAACTCCTTTTCCCAGTTCATTCTCGGGTGATTACAGCGGGTGCAAGGGAGAAGATCGGAATCCACAGAAGTGGACTGAGTGCCAGCATCAGTGCCAGAGAGCCATGACATCGGTTCAAGCTGCAATATAGTCAAGTTCGCTGCAGGAAAATACTGTAAAAGAGCTAAGTACTGTTAACTTGGCAGCTGGTGGTATTTAACTGTGTGTAACATATTCTAGAAGAAACCCACCAGCAAATATTTCCATTAAATTGTAGTAACAACAATCTGTCGAAAAAGGAAACATGACTTTCAAACCTATGTAATATACATACATTTGAAACCAGCACTCTCTGGTGAGTATATAGCAATGGTAAGTCAGCAGTTTCCAAAAACTGATTTCATTGCTTAGAGTTGTAAGTGTGGCACAGCAGCCTGACAAGCAGCAAGCCGTTGTTACTCTGCAGTGGTGGCAACTGCCTAGCAGGAACACAGTGCTTGGTATGTGGCTGCCAGAAAGTGAATTCTCAGATACAAGTATTTCACAGCAGAGGTAAACAAGTAATTTTTAAAATTAACTACATGTCATGCAGCTGCTACTCCTCATTATAATAAGCTAAGTACGCAGACAATCAAATTCACCCTGTTCTTACTACATTCAGTGCTGAAGCTCGTAAGAATGAACAAAATATGTCCATATGACTCCTATAAAATCAAATTAGGATTGTACTCAGCTGTTTTCTGTTTCCCGTCACTTGTCCACAGCAAAACAGCAGCAGAGGTCGTATTTCCCAACTTCTAAAACAATTCTCTCGCAAAATCTCAAGTAAGAACCACTGTTAGGTTTTGTTTCGTTGGCTTCCTTTTTTATTAGGAAGAATGCAGTTATCCTCACTTAAACTGGCTAAAATGTTCATACCATGCTTTGTAATGACTGCATCTCAAAAAGCTAGGTGTTGAAAGTGACTTTTAAAATATCAAGGAATAAACAAATACATGGAAAACCTTGTTCTATAAAATGCATTCAAACTGATCTTCTAATAACATCTCATTTTGTCAATGGGATTAAATTAGCAGAGACTCTTTCCTAGCTGACCTTCAAATAACGTCACTTTTTGTCAATGGAATTAAATTAGCAGAGTCTTTCCTAACATTAGAACAGAAAGAAAGAAATATAAAAGTAAAGGCAAGCAAGAAAAACAATACACCTAGCAGTAAACTGCCATTTTTCACTCCTGAGTAACTGCAGTTACTGTTTAGTAAAATGGTGCTATGCTGAATTATTTATTTCCTGTTAATCCTTTCACCTGACAACCTAAAAAAAGATTTTTGAAACAGAAAGCTTAACAGCAGTAACTTTCCTCACAATGTATCTCACATGAGGCTTGTGCGCAGTGCCTTGAAGTAGTGATCATTTCTCAGTATGATGTGCAGAGGCTTAATGGCGTACTCTTAATGGAAATGATTAGACTTTTTCCATATCCCTGAGTCAGTAACACACCTTTTTCCATATATTTTGTAATAAATATTGGTAGCGTTTGGCAGGAATCGGGTAAGTGACTCACCTTCATCTAAAGGAACCTCTTCCTCCTCGCAGGGAGAAGGAAGGAGGGGCTGCAGAGGTTCCATGTTGATTATGAGTTGCTTGTTCAAAGAGGGAGAGCTGCGACTCTGGGTAATGCTGGTTCTAAAAGAATGGAGAAAACAGGGTCATTTTATTCACAAGGAAACAACTGCAGTCCAGTACGTCTCATCTCAGGACTGTTTTGCATAAATTACAATAGGCCTTGGGCTATCATAACAAGCTCTGCACGCTGAACACTGCTTTCAGCAGTGTTATGTTGCACCCTCAGCAGGTATAAACCTTTCAAGATCTGAAGTGTAAGAGACGGTTTTGTGCTGGTTTACTTCCCTTTACGCAGCCTGGCTCCTTCTCATCTCAAGCGGGTTTTAAGTGTGTTGCTCCTCTCCACGCTTCACAGCAGACAAGGTAGAGAGGGTACAAATCATTTTCCTGATGTTGTTCCATTGCCTCTGGGACTGGGTAAAGGGTTTGTTATGGTTTAAGCACTGCAGACTAAAGAGTAAAGCAGGAGCAACCGTATCCCTTCCATTAACAGATACACAGAGCTCTCATTCTCACGCGTCCTAGACGCTGCCTCTACACCATGCCTCCAGGTGCGCAGGCTGGTTTTCTTTCCTGTCTCACTTGGCTCTAACAGGCTTTCCTGGTAGCAGGTGTTGAACTTTTTCAAGAAAGTTTGAGGAATGCTGTTGATTCACTTCAGTTATGAGGCTCATTAGCCTAAAATTGTACCACTTGAAAATAAAATGGCTCTTTAGAATAAATTATCTAGCACTTACATGATACAGGCCTGAAGCAAGAATCCTGCAATAAATCTAAACCATTACATTATAAAATGTTTACTTTTGACAAAAGCAAAGATGAAAGGGAAGAGGGTTCTACATAATTTGAAATGACACATAGGTACAGTGCTGAAGTTTCACAACATGCATTTCAAGTTTGCACAAAGACTCAACTTACAATTCCACATAGACAAACAAACTGAACAAAGCACCTATTGCAAGTGAAAAGATGGGGCTGTGTGTTGCTGAGGGTTTAGGTAAACTCAGGACACAGATGTCCTACTCTAAGTCACATGTCATTAAATATTCTGTGGGGATAAACAAGCTTTCTGGCTCAATTGCCATGATTCGTTGCTCATTAACGTATGCCCAAAGCTACTTATGTCCTTATTTGCATTCTGTGAGCAGTCTCTAATAACTATTTCATTTAAATTTTCACTATCCAAAGAAATTTTTCACTCAGATTACTGTAATTACAATCACTCCAAGCCAACAATACTTCCACAGACTTGTTATGCATCCCCTGGATCTTTGTGCTTGCTGTAAAGACCTATAAAGCAACTCCCAAAAGAGGAGTTGTGCCTGGGAGCACCCATGAGGCTTTTACTCCGCAATTATTTACAAAGATCCCTCCTTCAGGCATTCCCCAGAAGCAAAATATTGAATCATCCACTGTATATTTTTCAGAAGAACTTGCCACCGCATTAATGCTGCACGCTACACCCTGCGCTACAGATTTTCAGTCTGTAGTGCTTTAAGTGTAATATCTAAACGCAAAGATATTGAACAGTAACCTCCTCACAACTGCGTGTTTCTTTCTCAATGCAGCCACAGTACCACTGAATTGGCTTTGAGGGAGGGGGCGCAGGGACAAAAAACTTATTTTTATATATATATATATATATAAAAAAATATGTATATATTTACCTTCAATCCTATAATTTCCTCTAAATGTTTTGCATCTGAAAAACTACCATTTACTGTCCCCAAATCCTCTTTCACAGAGTAACTTGTTTCTAAAGCTTGCTTTTTTGGGAGCTGAAAATTTGCTATGTTTTTTCCTACTTGTGCTATTGGAAGGACAAGCTATCTACTGGTGTCTCCTGTTTCAAAACCTGCATTATAAAAACACTTGAAATCATTAGACTTTTTCTTAATCTTTCTAAAAAATAGAACTTGGAGCTACCATAATATTGTAAGTGCAAGCATTTTAAGAAGGTTAATTATAAAAAAAATATACGTTACTATTTATGGGTGTTAAATCCACATGACATTGCTCTGTAAACTTATCTGCCCTCTGATCTGTTTATTTATATACACTAAGAGTTTTAAACAGTTTTTTAAAAATACTTTAAGTACTGAAATCAAAGAAAAGTAAAATACAAGACAAAAAATCAGCTTACATTAAAATCTTTTCTTCTCCTGTGGAAGAAAGAAACCCTATGGAAAGCAGGCAATAAGCTATTTTCTTATGTAACTATTTTGATTTAAAATGCATTTGTGTGCCCAGGTCATATAGCCCGCCTCAATGATGGATGTATATTCTGCTTTCTGTGTTCTCAGTTAACACATTCTAGGCTGTCACTTACTCCATTTTTAAATGTGATCTGCAAAAGCATGTTCAAAAGCATCCCTGCATGGCCTTACTATTACTATTCATAGTAGGGCTGGACAACATATTTATAAATATTTGCTGCAAACATATTCCTACCCTCTAGTAAAGACAATCCACTTTTCTCTCAAATATAGATGGAATAGCCATATTCAACTAAAAATAAAGGAAACACGCAGCCCCTGCCCCTGAAAAGAAATCACAATAAAAATAGGGATATGGCTGTGGAATGTCCAGAAAGTTAAGTAACCTTTTAAAAAAGTTTTTCAATAGCTTTTTCCTGCTGGCCACTTTCTTGTCTTCCAAAGGACTTTAATTAGGTTCTTATCAATTTTCACTGTCACTACAATGAGTGATAAGGACCAGAAAGTATTAATTGGATTGCAAAGTCCAGCTGCTTATTTCTAACAAGCCAAATCTTTTTTCCCCCAGAAAAAGATTCTCTGGTCTTTTTTCTCTTCACTGAACTAAATTCTTGCTTTTTAATGTGACTGCATTATGGAAAAACTATCAAGTATACCTTTAAACATACCCATATACATACACAAACCAGAACCTTTCAAAATTGGTCAGGAACTAGGAACGACACGAGAATGTACTTTTCTGTCAGGATCATGTAATAACAGTCTATGTCATAATACAGAAAATAATATAAGCTACTTATCTGACAGATTGATTAAACACAGCTTTCAAGCAGCACTGATTAAATTCTCTTGTGTAGAAGACAATACGCTATTGTCAGAATTTGGTAACACTGGCAACACGTATTTCCCAAGGCTTGCATGCCTCACTGCGGAAGCTCAGAATGACAGCCATTACACCTCACAGTAAAGGAAAGAGAATTTCTTTGTAGACAACAATAATCCTCCTTAGTCCTTAAACTTCAATCTTGAATGTAAAGACTTACCTGTGAACTTCAGGAGGTTCCCTCTGGATTTTAGAGCTTGCCTCCACAACCTCTTTGGCTACTTTTCCACTGCATGAAAACAGGAAATAAATATTCAAGCAAATACTAAGATGAGCCATTACATGCCAGGCACTATACATACATGAACAATTAAGTAACGTTCAAAAGAAGAAAATAAAAAGGCAAAAAAAGAAAATTCCCACGTAGTGGATATATAATGTCAAGAATGAAAAATTCTGCTGACTGCTTGTCTGCAAAGCTACTGAAGAAAAAGCAACCTTTTGCAGTCGAATGCTAGGAGTGGGACTGGACTGCCCCATAATGCACCCCTGGTCCAGAGTTGCCCAGTTACAGGGGGCATGCAATCTCTACACTATCAACACATCCTTGTTTTTACAGAAACTGTACCAAAAGTGGAGCCCCACTCTGATGAACCTGCTCTTTGACAGAAGTCTGCATGAAGCCTCCAGTTTATTTTGTAAGTGACACTATAGAAGAGACAACAGAAAATCTTTTGAATCCTGACCTGGATTAGATTTAAACAGGTCCTCAAGAAGGAAAAGCCCTCAATCTGCATTAAGTAATTACTGAAGGTTTCTCTTACTTTCTGAAATGGTTTACCATGAAAAACAAACAGCAAACACCCACCTATATCGAAATCTACTGCCTTTAAAAAATATCTTGCTGCTGGACATAGTCTTGATCTGGCTGGATTTTGCATACCTTTAAGAAAAAGAACAGAGACCATCACATTTTCAACACAGAAGGAACCTGATAAGCAAAAATGAACAAGGCTAATTACAAGCTTTGTTATTTTTATACCACAAAGCAATATTCAGTAATTGGGCTTTCCAACTTTTTTAAGGCCTTTATACACATTAGAACATAAAGCATACATAAAACAATTCAGACAGCACAGACTGACTGAACATAAAACAAGTGATTACCTGGACAGGAAAGCAAGAAAATTAAATGCCAACACTTGCTGCTTCTCTAGGGACTTTCATTCATAGGATGACGGAAAGACTGTGGTACACCAAAAAGCCCCTAGGACAAGTTTGCCCTAACACCACCTTGTTTGTGGGAAGATATGGCTATTTCCACTTTCCCACTACCAAAGCAATGAAATAATAAAGAAGTGGCAACGCTTGTCTCCAAAAGTAGTTGCATTTCTGATGTCTCTATACAGTCAACTTCTTAGTAGCTTACATCATATCCTACTGCTTCTCTCTAATCACGAAGTACACAGCAACCTTTTGTCACAGTCTTTTATCACAAAGATCATGGAAGAGTACCTCAGACACGCCATCTCTTTGATGTTCTGTGCCTTCAAAATGGCAAATTAATTTCATATTGAGTCCCTCATTCCCAGACCCTAGTAGACAATCTTCTATGATTTGTATCTACTTGAAAATAATCACAACAGTCAACACTGAGCCCAGATCAAGACAGGACTAAAGCTCTGTTTTTCAAGAAATGCCAAGATATCACGACCTTTTCATAAATTCCAAGTCTCAAGCTCTTCTAAGCAGAGGAGAGGACCAAATCTAATTAAGGCAAAGTGTCATTATCATTAATTACTTACACAACCTGGCAATGTCTGTTCTAATTTGATTAGAATATTTTAGTTATCATAGAGAACATAAACAGGATTTATCTAATGCTGTTAAGTAACTAACAGTCCATACTACATAGCTCAGTTTCTCTGAAATGTATGAAAACGTTCGCTGTTTCAAAACTACTGTCCTAAGCCTTTATTTACAGATTGCTTTGGCTTCAGTTTCATGTTTGGAGGATTATTATTATCTTTCTGCACCTTCCAATCTATCAGTCAGGTTCCTCTCTATTGAATATCACTACCAATCTTCATTTTACTAAAACAGTCCTCTTTTAGGACCCACAGAAATTGAAACAGGCAAGTATAATTTCAAGAACTCATGCTAAAGAAATAACTCCACAGTATTACCCTGAAGACATTTGGAAGGTAAAGAAAAACATAAGAGAAGCAGCCTTGCAGACACCAAAGTCAGAGAAGAAGGAGGGGAGGCGGTGCTCCAGGTGCCAGGGCAGAGACTACCCTGCAGCCTGTGGAGAGGACCGTGGTGAAGTAGGCTGCCCCCCTGCAGCCCATGGAACACCACGCCAGAGCAGATATCCAGGCTGCAGCCAATGGAGGGCCCTGCACTCTGGCAGGTGGACATGCCCTGAGGGAAGCTGCAGCCCCTGGAGAGCCCACACAGGAGCTCACTCCTGGCAGTTGTGGCCCATGGAGAGAAACCCATTCTGCATCAGGTTTATCCGGAAGGACTGCAGCCCATGGGAAGGACCCATGTGGAGCTTTTTGTGAAGGACACTGGGGCAGGGGAAAAGCATGAGAAGGAAAGAGAAGCAGCAGAGAGAAACTGCTATGAACTGACTGCAACCCCCATTGCAACCTCCCTGTCCTGCTCGGAACAAGGAGAGCATAGAGGAGTCAGGAATGAAGGAGTGAAGCTGAGCCTGTGAAGAAACAGGGGAGGGGTGCTTTTAGTTTTGTCTTTATTGACATTAAAAATAGAGTATAAAGGTGAGAAACAAATTAAATTAACCTTCCCCAAGTCAAGTCTGTTTTGCCCATGACAGTAATTCGTAAGCGATCTTTATCGCAACCCATGAGGTTTTTTGTCTTATTTTCTCCTCTTGACCTGCCGAGAAGAGAGAGTGAGAGAGCAGCTGGGTGGGCATCCGGCACCCAGTCAAGGCCAAACCCACCACAACGATGTATTTGTGACCAAAACCCAAATAGTTAATATTACAACCATTTGACAACAAGAGCACAGAGATGATGTTCCTATGAGTCTCCCTCAGACATCTTTACTTCAAGCACTAATTTCTCTCCTTTGGGTGAGAATTGTTTCCAATTCCCTGAATTTTTTTCTAGTAACATAAAATAAAACCGCTCAAACACCATGCACTATTTTCCTACTTACATGTACTTCCAATGGAAAACACTTTCTGATATTTTTATTAATACAGTCTCAAGCACAGTCAATATTAACATAAAGAATTAACAGCTGTATTCTGCCAGCTCATATTTCCTGTTTCTTCATTGAATATATCAATTGAATAGATTATATTGATATATTATTGTATCAGTGTTGAAATGAAAGAAGGAATCTTCTCCAAAATAAAGCAGATCATTAACATCCCTGTTAGAAGACCCATTCTTTCTCCTTAGTTATTACTTACCATTATAGCAGCCCCCTGGTGTTGCTATGCTCCAACACAGAAACAATATCTTTTATAAAATGTGCAAGATGCTGCAAGGAGAGACTAAGTAGCAAGAATAAAAGCTGCATGCCTAAAGGGAAATGTCAATAGACAGATCTAACAAGGTCAATGGAGGGCAGAAAGAACACATAAGAGCATTTTAATGAGGAATTATTTTCAGGATCTCTTTTAGGGAATAGGGAGGAAGATAATCCTTCTTTCTTATCAATTTACAGGCTTTTTTTTTTAAAAAAAAAAAAAACAAAACCAAAAAAAAAAGGTGGCCGGCATTTTTCAAAATGTATCTAAAAATTTTTTTTTTTTTTTTTCAATCATTGCAGAGAATTTTTTTTTTTGTTTTCTATCAGCTCTTACTAAGCCTTGGATTTCAAGTGGGAGAACGTTACCTACCAGCAGAAGAACCCAGAGAATCAAACATAACAGATTGTTTCCTCCATTCTCAAGGTATTCAACAGCAGGGCTAAGATTAATAACTATGTTCCCAGACACAAGTGCAGTACTGTGTCCATCCAACATCACACTACTTAGTAGCAAAAACAGTGTGCTGAACAAAGTGTTATTATTCACTGCCAAAACCCCCCTGCTTCATTCAGATTTTAAACAATTTATAATACTGTCTTGAAATGAAATAATATTCCTCATTAACTTGCATGTTTTCTGTTTGCACTTTGAATTCTGTCAATGAAATGGAACATTTCACATTGAACAATCTTCTACTCACATGCATATTTTTCTACTTTTAGTATACATAATGACTTCAGGTTTACATACTTGTAAAAAGCCTGGTTCTCCACCCCACACTTCCAAAGATGCTTGCAGGCTGCTGGTGTAGAGGTATGGAATGACAGGACAGCCTTTTTCTAAGTGCAAGGAAAAGAAGGCAAATATAAGTAATGAAAATGTTGAATTCTCAAAGATTGAAGGAGCTGTACCTGATGGCATCACCATGAACCGCATACACTGAAGACCAAGTTTTCCTGTGTAGCCTCAATCCTTGGTTCACTCACAGAAGCACGACCCATACATAGCTGATATTTAAACTGCCGAGGCAATTGTTTCAGAAATAAAAGGGGATGCTTGATGGGGGCAGAGAAGAGCATATGTACAAGTGTCTTGTAGAACAAATCTGTACCAATGGTCTTCACACCAAAATCCAAGCAGGAAAGTCCCTATGTTCAGTATTCCACATTGAACAGCTGCTGCACTGCTTAGCATCCACTTCTCCCTGTTCCCTGTGTCCTACCATCAAATCCTCCTTGCAACCACACAAACAGCCCCTGATACCTCTGGCATTATTTCCTCCCGGCATTTTCTATTCCTTACCTAGATGGCATCCAAAGCCATAATCTTGGGCTACACCAGCCTCCAACACGGGAAGAACTGATTATAGCATGCTGCAGCCAAAAATCTCTATGATTTCAATGTCAAGAGCCCAATGATAGGACTTCTACCTACCTAGGACAGACTCCAGCCTATTCAGATGACCAGCGTTTGAGGAGACAATCATACTTAGCCAAAAATACCTCACATTGATCCAGGTATCAATGCCCATTTGCATGAATGTTAAGTGAGAAATGTCTCAACCCTTTGCAAACTAGACATTCTTTTGACAACAGCAATATTCACATTCACTCATATTCTATATTTTAGTTACAATATGAAGTACAACTATTGATTTTTCAGAAGTTTGTTTAGTTAAAACATGATGTTATGTTTTAGTTGACTCTAAACCAAACACAGCAATTCTGTAAAAATATTAAACCTGACCTCTTTCTGAGCTCCAAACACATAAAAAGTCTTCCCTTCAAATTTCAATTTATAGACATCACACCTAGAAAGAGAAAAAAATCATTTAAGTATAGGAAAAATAGATCTACAGGTAAAAAAGCAACTTGCATGCAAGTTTTCCGGATTCCCAAAGTCAAGCAGGTTGTCAAATGTAAGACTTCAACAGAATTCTTAGAACCTTTAGCGTAAAATCATTTAATATTCTAATTTTCTTTAAAGCAGAGAACATAAGCCCAGAGTATTTCTTCTACATCCCTATGCACCTTCAAAGAATTAACTTTGGCTAATGGAAAATGAAAAGGAAATTAGAAGTAGGCAGAAGCTGATGTTTACATTCTATTTATTACACAGTTTGTAATTCCTCTTATATCTTAAAATCTTGGAACATCTAATGGAATTAAGTTGTGGGAAAGACAATACTCTTAGCCTGCATATGTTGCATAAGAAGGTATACAATTTTCTAGATGCAGGCACTTTTCACCAGCAGCATCTTATGTCTGTCCTTATTTATTTGTGGTTTCATATCACACATCTTAGTAACAGACTATATACAGACAGAACACAACAGGTAGAAAGAGAAAATGTTTGACAGCACTTATTACTCGGGCCTTGTGAGTTTCAAACCTTGATGAATGTCATAAATGTAAAAATCTAATTTAACCAAGTTTGAAAGCACAACCTACACATGGACTAGCAGTGCATAATATAAAGGCAATGCGATGCCTCTGCTTAAATGGTAAAAGAAATTTTGTCATTACCACAGCTAAAATAGAGACACTGTTTTTTCATAAACTTCTCTAAAAATTTGGATGTTAGATGGTTGAAATGGGAACAATTCTGGACGCAAGAACAATGCCATCCTGGAAACCTTATAACAAGAGTTTTGCTTTAACATTAAAAAACAGTAACAAAAAGTCCTTCTAGTTGAGAAAACTTTTCCATTGAAAAGGAAATCTCCAAATGAGATTTGGATTTTTACTGTGTAGTGTAAATTTCACACAGTATCAGTTAAAGCTACTAGCATTTGCTTCTAGGTCTCAGAAATGAAAAGAGCAGCACATGACGTTCAGTTAAAACTCACCAGATCGACCACCCAATGGCCAACGCAACACTGAGACAGCTTAATGGCTTTTCCTCTCTCACTGTTTCATCTTGTATCTGGTTTGCATGCCAACAGACTAAATGAATACACCAAGAAACTAAGTTCCGTGAATCTCATTTGCCACAGCATGGTGGATACATGCTTGGCAAGTGCTAGTCTCGCCTCTCTGCACTGTAGACCGACATGACAGTTACACTGTCCGTATGCCAAAAGCACAAACCACCAAAGCACTGTGACTAGGGCTACCTGAAATTACCCCTAGGGAAATCACAGCACAAATCCAGGATCACAAATGGACGGTATTTGACAGACACATCCCCAGGGCTCCACGTGGAACTGAATTGTACACTGGCTTTATACCTCTGAGGATTTCAGGTTAGTTAGCTCTCGGGGAGGTTTCTATGGATATGCAGCAAAGACTCCAGCTCTACCGTTTCTTCACTTCCTGCCCATTTTCTTCCCACAAGACAGGCTGGGAGCGCTGAGGTGGAGCAGCCACATCTAAGTAGTATCTGCTGCTGGCGTCTGTTTAGCAGCAGGGCTCAAATGTGATTTATCGATGTCTGCGCACGACTGCGCTCACTCAGCACCACACTGCTGAGGGCATGGCCCTCACGGTGCTCTTACACCACCTGCGGGAGATCACTTTTACCTCTCTCTCAGACTTGGCTGAGGCTGCCCAATTAAGTCAAATGTCTCACAGAAACAGAAAAGGAAAGCAAAACCAGATAAACCAAGGACAATCACATAAGTGTCCACTTCTTAAAAAAAGAGTCTAAAAAATAAAAATCCAAACACATTCTCACCTCCTCTTCTGCTTATCAAGCAAGTTCTTTTATGGTTTTCAAACTGAGGTTAGTTAAATGAGGAAATAGCAATGTTTCCAAGAGTTACAAATAAAGATGCAGGTGGAGTCTTGGAAACTCTTCCAGCTATCTCTGCCAATAAGACTCACTGGTGATTTACAGCACAGTTGAAAAATCAACTTACTCAATTCTAGCATTTGTACATTATGTTCACTAATGTACCCTGTGGAATGATTTTCAGTGGAGGAAGAATGAGACCGAATTATTATTATTCTACTTCTCATCTAAAATCCTTTAAAACAGAAACATGATGGGCCAAGAGAAGGAACATTCATGTGGTTCACCTTAAAGACAACAAATACAGGTGAAGATAGTAGGAAGAAGGGACGACACAGGAGAAAAGACTCTTGCATGTTAATGTAATCTTACTTTGCATTTCACACTTTGCTTACCATTTCAACAAATGAATTCTTTTATTCCCCTGGAACACTACAAATCCTGCAGCTGTGAATCCTAAAAATGTAGTTGTCCCTGTTGAGTCCTTGAAAGAGAAAAAAGAAATATAATTTCCCTCTCATGCAGTGACACATTTCTTACTAATAGCATGAATTGTTACTCCACTATAGATTACCTCTATTTTATTCTCATTTTTGAAATAAATTTTGCCTTCAGACTGTACGCTTCTAAAGAACAAAGACTGCTCTTGGCAATACAGGTCTTATTTATTTCTAGCCATTTAACTGAGTAACAGCACCTTATTCTTTGTTTCTGTCTACCTGTAACTGATGACAACAGGAAATCCTTAGGTATACTTACTAGTTTTGTTGAAAACATACTTCTGTGTATGTACCATTCTTAACATGCTGACTAACTACAAACCAGTGATTCATATCTCCTTCAACACTACTATTTTTTAAGATTTGACAATACATTGTTCCTCTGTGAGGACCACAGGACCACCATTCCTAGAAAAGTATATATGAAATCCGACGCAGCTCTACGTTAGAGCTGACTGTTTAAGGGCGGCCACCACCAGAACAGCTAACTGGACAGCACTGCTGCTCCACCAGATGAGATGACATACAAGCCAAAGTAACATCTGCAGTTAAAACACAGGTAATGCTAAAAACAAACACCGCATATTTTCCGGATAAAACCAAGTGATTAAAAATGCAGGGGTAAGGGATTATCAGAATTGGTAACTAAAATCACTTTCTTATAGAGAACCATAAAACAGCAAAATGGAGGAATACGCAAATGTGTGTCTGGTTCTCCCCTCTGTACATTTGGTTTGCTGTTCTTCCTGAGATTTGCATATTTTGACAGTCTTTCAAAAACGAATCTGCCAAGGACTAAAAATTTGTTGCATCTTCCGGACAAGAATAATGCTGAATCCTAAAAACCTTGCCAAACATAAAATATTTCTGGAGTATTTAGAGAAACCTTTGTATTAGATGCAAAGAAATTATGAAGTATAATCAAAGCTTTTGTCATGACACTCTACTACATTCTCCTATGATGCTCTCCTTCCTCTGAAGAGACCTTTCCTTTGATGCATAAATGTCAAGCAGTCAATGTTCTTCCAAGGCTTAAAAGTAACATGCAGTTCCAGGGTAAGTTCTTTTATAAATTACTCCCTATTTATGCCTGGATAAAAAACAGACTAAATCAATTCAATCAATGGCTTTTTGCTAAATGTTAGTGAAAAGAACATTTTATTAAATGATAGCAAAAAGAACTATTACCTTGCAAGGATGAGGATCAACACCATAAGTTTCCAAGGAATATGCTTTCAGGAGCAAGTTAAATTCAGCAACCGCTGGGCTCTGACCTCTGAAATTACATAAGAAATAGTAGTTCGCCAGCAAAAGGAAAATAGGAGAAAAAGACTTTTTGACTGGAGAGTTTAAATGCCTAAAAAAGGAGGACAGAAAAGTTCTTACTGAAATACAAACTATCTCAACCATGTTCTATTTATAATATAAAGATAGAAAACTTTTTGCATGTTTTCTCCTGCTGAATTGTACAGCGCCAGATGTTTTCAGGTAAATTCTGTTTTTTTCTCAGTCCTGAGATAACAACATGTTATGCAGTTAGCCAGAGTGATCTAATACCGTGCAAGTATTTTTTGTCTTTTGATATACACGCATGTCCACCTGAATATGATATAAACCTCAGCATCTTTTTTCCACAAACTCTTGCTGCCCAACTCATTTAAAAGGATTGTGCACATTAACAAACATTCCTTCCAGCACAGGGTATAAACACTGCAATCATATTACACTGTCTACTCAGATGCATGCCTAATTATAGCAGTGCCTGTTACCGTCATGATAGTTCAGAAACGGTTGGCATTTCCATTATATGCTCCTATTTTTAGGGTGTCTATAATCAACCATGAATATACACTAAAGCCTGAAACATGGCACACAAGAATTGAGTTCTAGAGTAAGTTCTACTATTTGACTTTTGCTCTTCTAACTCCTGCTGTTGCAATAAGCTCTAACACAGATTTACAATGCTGTTTATCAGTGAACTGTTACGAGTATTATTTTATTCATGTATTTGCATGACTAGAGTATGTGATTCTGATAGATAATATGTTTTTGTGACAATAAGCAGTGCTTGGGGCCCTTAGAAAGCCAGGCTTTATAAATGCTTATCATGCAAATTATCCAAAAAATGAGCCCATAGACAAATCTTCAAAGAAGACAGCAATAGTCATAGTTTACCTTACCCCTGCATTTGGGAGTCCAGTCTTACACTGTGAGCAAAGGCACTTGGGAATTGGCATTTAAAAACTGCTTTGTGCACTGGTGTAGAATAATTTCCCTGTAAGTCTGTTATCCCCCAGCAGCTAGAAACCAAGAAGCATTGACATACAAGATTCAGTATCCGGCCCAAAGTTCAGTTTAACAATTAAGACAATGTCTAGCATGTTTGTAGATGTCAAATCCTATTTTGAACCTACCACGTTGATGCCCTGGGGTAATGCAAGTGTCAACAACCTCTTCTGTTATACAGTTTTAACTCATACTTATTTGTACTTCACTGCTCATCATCTCCCAGTCAATGTCATGATACTTCCTTGGCTTCTTCCATACGTCTTTTGGTCCTCCTTGATACTACATTACTTTCAATCCTGTTCTCACTTTATTTCAGGTCACATTTTTGTTGATGTTTAGCTTTCAAAAAATAAAAACCACACGAGATTAGAGAAGAAGTGCCCATATTCCTCCTTTTTTTGGTCTCTTTCTCACCACTTTCCAATGGAGAAGAACATGTATGAAGTGGAACACCAAGATTTACAAATGTGCGTTTACACAGCTAAATATTTAAGAGGAGCACAGCATGAAAGCAGCAAACAAACCAAAAATGCTTATTTTGCCCTATCAACTTCCTTATGGCTCTACTAAACTGTTTTTCTCCCTTTTCAGTACTAATAAATCACACCTTTAAGTGCAATCACAACTGTAAGACCACAAATGAGCCTTAAATAGGCAACAAGTTTGCTTCATGTACCAACCAACTGCACAGGACAGAAGTAAATAACTAACTTGAACTAAATTACTTAGAACACTTATGTTGCATAGTGAAAAGCCAAAATAGATGTTTTAATTGCTTATTGGAAATTGGGCCTTACAGAAAAATAAGATCATAAAATGCACCCTTTTCCCACTTCCTCTTGCTGCTGGTACAAAGGAAAGTAGTCAGTCTTCTGGTTTGAAGGGACCAAAAGGCGACAAATTATTTGGAACTAAGTGATTTGGGGGTTTGGGCATTTCCAAAAGGGAAAATAATATTAAATTGCAATTATTATTAAAGAGACACATTAAACAAGATTAGCATGCTTTTCTCACCTATAGTTTCATCTTCTGAAACTATGCTGTCTTTGTGCACATCAAGTGGAACAAGCTGTGGTACTTGAATAAAAAGCAGAAGACATGGACGAGTTTGATCTTATCAGCTTACAGGCTAATCAAATGTCTACTGTGCAAAGCCTTAAAAGAACATCACAAAGCAGAAGAGTCAAGGGCAATATCAAATGAAAAAATCCTCATTCATCCCTTATCAAGGGATTAATATTCAAGCCTTGATAAAATGCTGTTCATCTGTAACTTAGCAATGAAATTTTCTTTACTAAATAAAAAAGTAGCTGTAGCAAATCCTATCAGCAAAGAAAAGTCCACATTCTATCAATTACTGATTTAACATTAGATATGCCTATGCCTTTGACTGGCTTTGTTAAAAAGCCTTTAAGCTTTCTACATGCAATAAACAGCCTTACAGAAAAATGTATAGAGTTTCCTCACTTATGCAAGTGTTTTAACTAATGCCTCTTACAGTGGAAAAATAGGTAATATTTAGACGTTGCATTTCTGCTGTTTTATAACTCAGTCCTCTTTGGAAAGACAGGTGCGTCTCTCAGTGCATCGACTCCTTTTGACCTTATATGACTTCCCAAATTTTTCAGCATGTATTCAGCATTAAATGGAAGTTGTATTCCCTTTCTATATGTTGCAGCCACTGCAGCACCCAGGTGCAGCGTGACAAAGGTTTTTGAACAGGACCAGTAAAAGAAACCATTATACAGAAAAGTTTCTGTATACTGTACAAATAATAAAATGTGGATTACTTGTGAAATTAGAGCTCCACAGTTATTAGCTACAAATTAATGACTCAACCTAGGAATCAATCAATGTAAAACTTCCTAATAAAATTTTAATGAAACAAAGACGTTAATAGAAGATTGAGAAGTCTTCAAAATGCTCTGTTTTTCCCTGTAGGCTCATAAGAAGTACGCACTAGAGTATGTACAAGCTCTTTTTATTCCCCACAGGGCCCCCAACTCTGAAGCACTTCAAAGGCCAGCAAACTCAACAGGGAATACTTCCAGGGTGTGCCACAGCAATGATCTACTTGTTTTGCTGGCTGCCCACACGAATTCACTCTAGAATTTTCTCCCCTTCATAGCTTTCCTTTGAGGTATGACACAAACTGAAATAGTGAAACCTAGTGAAAGCCGAGGATGAGATAGCACAGGAGTGAGCATTAATTCCTTCTAACAAACAGAGAAGACTATATAGCAATAACAGCAAAGAAAAAGCATTTTCCTTTTCTGAGTCCTGGTCTCAGATTCTTGCTTCCTGAGTGACACTAGTGAAGTCACTTCATCTGTGTTCTCTGAGCTTCTTACTGACTAATGAAGTGCTGTGAGATACTACTATTAACATACTACTACTAAAAATAAAAGGCATAACTATTGTCCATCCTTCTGCTTCATCTCTATGTCAAACAAAGTTACTTGCTGCACAATACAATAGCAATACTGTACTTGAGCATGCCCCATGTACAACTAATTTCCAGTATTTATGGTCTGTAGGGTGTTTCAGTGTAATTAATTCAAAGAATAAATAAGTATGTACATAATGACTGGCCTCTACTTTATGTATTCACCTCCATGCAAATCAGGGAAAATTATCAGCCATAAAGCTTTAAATAACATAGACTCAGTCTCCACCAAACACCCCTTGCCCTGCCCTGCAACTGTGGACATACTTCACTGCAGTCCCAGGAGAGACTACAGTGACTGTTTCAAGAAGCATTTCCATCTATGAAATATTCTCCTTCTTATATCCCAGATCTTTTGCCGGACATCAGATCTGGGATATCCTTATCCGGATATCCCAGATCTGATGTCCGGCATAAGATCTGGGATGTAAGATGAGGGTTATTAGCAGAACAGGCTTACCTGGGTTTCCTTTGAACCTAAAAAAAAGCCAGAATTCTGCATAAAGCATCAAACCATTTAGCTACACCCTATACTGACTGCAGAACTGCTTACCACATGGCTGAGATTTCGCTGTTGTTTCTTTAAAGAATTTTACAGGTGGTTGAGACTCCAACTGCTATACAATTATAGTGCTAAAGGTCTTGAGAAGCTTTTACATTTCCTTTAATCTCAGGAGATTTTGGCAGACAGTGGAGATGTTTTTAAATGCAGTCTGTCTGCTAGTATTTTTAGTCACAATAAAGGTGCTAAGGAGGACTATGTGGTACTGAAACACGAATCTGCTACAATCACCAGTGCTTCAGTTGTACTGGAGACGACAGCACAACGGTGGCGATAATTTAAAAAAAAAAAAAAAAGAGCACTAAATGAAGACACTGGTAAATGAAATTGTGTCGTAGGCTGTGGCTCAGTTTGTCAGAACAGCGAGAGCAGCCTTTGCACATTGCCCAGGCAGAAGCATTGCTGTCCTAAGAACTGCCCAGGCCACCAGTAGCAGGGAAGGGCAAAGCTTTAAAGGGGTCTGCATATGAATAGAGACCTTATCACCTGGCAAGCAGATGAATTCCTGAAATATTCTGGAACATACAAAATTTAGAAAACTGCAAAACACTCAACTATCAATCTTAACTTGTACTGCAAAATTTTTATTTCTCTCAGACAGAATTCTAGGATGAGAAAAACCTGAATAATCACTTTAAAACAATAATCAAACTCTTTTACTGAGGCTATTAAATTCTTACATGTTGAATTTTACACCACGCACACTGCAATGACATGCGCAACTTACATAACTCCTTCTACCAAAACATTTCAAATTACTTGTGTGCTTCAGAGATCAGGCTGAGACGGTATCTGTGATATCCATCTTCAGGTATTCGTATTTCAACTTTACTTCATGAACTGATGCAGTGACGCAGACAGCTTTAAGCCTATGCAACAGACGGAATACATTTACAGAGCAGATGCAGTTTTAATTTACCTATTATTAATTTAAAATCTATTCCCATGATACAGAGACATCTACTGAGCCATCTGGTTTTAATATCCCAGTAGTTTAATCTTTCTGGTCCAGACACACCTGGCCCTTAAAGCCTTCTCCCAGATAAAGAAAAGGGAGGGAGGAGAGGGGCAGAGGAAACAGGTCCTTTCAGCTGATGAAGAAACCCCTATATTGTAGAAATTCACACAAACATCTGAATTCAGCAGTATGCTACATATGCAGAACCTGAATCCAAACCTCACCACAAGACAGGCAACAACTAGCTCAGTAAAGAAAACAACCACATTTGTGGATCGTGATTACGAGCACTCTTCCCTGGGGGCTCGGAAGTGCGTGGGCATACACACACAAAATAAATCTTTCCTAAAGCTAAAAAACTGTCAATGTTACAATAAAACCAGCTACCTTTTCCAAGTCAAGTAGATTATCCTTTCTACTAAATACTACTTGGAATTCCCATTAAAAGAAAAATCACAATTATTGATACATCTTTTCAGATTTTCATTGTATCAGATAGACATTTGGGAAAAGAAGTGGGAAAAGAAACCATGTTTGTCTGTGAAGTTCCTTCCTCCAGATTATTGCTACAACTGCATCTTCCATTAAAATCATGTTCACGTAAAGCTGCTCCTCACCATAAAGCTTCTGTCAATACCCTCTGTGCCATGCAAACACCAATCCAACAAAACAGCATCTCACTCTTACCATTTTCTAGCAAGTGCATCCAGAATTACAATTTAATTGGTATTAAGCACGCTTCTGTAGGAAAAAAATGGTTTAGAAGACCACAGCTTCAAGGAAAGCAACACAGACATCATTCTTCAGGGAAAGGACTAGGCGACCACGAGCACTGTTATTTCAAACTTCTGATGAATATACATTCCAGACATCTCCCTGATTCAGTCAAATTACAACTGATAAGAATTATGGAGTGAGAGAATACACCAGGAAAACACAGCAGAATAGAAACAAACAGATTATTCACCTACTACAGCAAATGCCATGGCCTTTAAATACAAGATTGTAAATCAGAGAGAATTAGATAATTCTGAAGTTGCAGTGACACGTGCCAACGTACAGCCTGATGGATAACTCCAAATGCCTACACCGGGAACCTGTAAATGAGCCCGCATGGTCTATCAAGCCTGAAATGAGAGGACATTCAGTGCAGTCCAGGGCTGTAATGTAGGTGGGACCCTGAGCTGCTGTCACCACTATCTGCCTGTGAACAACCACTACACACCATCATCCCCCTCAGCTCTCCAAAGTCCTCGGTATACTTTGTATAGCTCAGAACTACAAAGACTTTGGCTCCATAGGCCTGGAAGTCAGCTATTCCTGCTGTAGACCAAGTCCTGCTCTTTTCCAAACTCCCCCCTCCCCTCCATGTAAACCTCAACAGATCTTCTGTCCCCAGCGAAGTGTCTCCTGTAACATGACTTGCAAGTTTTGGAGCACACCATATGTCCTTCCAATCAGACTCCCTTCGTGTATACGAAGCCATTAGATACCAATGTGATTAGGGTAGTACAAGAAGCTAAATATAAAGTGTAGATGAGTGTGCTGCCAGCATTAAATGCATAAAAGAGGTTAATACGTAGTTTTAATTGCAAGAAGCTTCTAAATCAAATACAAGATCCACCTTATTCTGGACTTGCTAAACGGGAATTTAGTTTTAGCACTTTTTAATGTATTCAACAGCATGCAAGAAGTTGCTTTAATCTTGGATCAAATTACATTAACACCCACAAAGAGAAGCATTTTCTAGCAACTCTTGCCAAGTCTTCTAGGACAGCCTCCCAAAATACACTCTGATAGTAACATCTGTACTTACATTTGCCAGTGGCTCCACTGACAGCTCTATGTCTGCATGAGAGCTGGAGAGCCAGATCAGCAGAGACCAAGAAATCCTGTACTGCCGCTGGCACCAGAGTCTAAGCACCCACGGTAACCGGTGGTACGGTGAAGGGAATACAGGAAGAGTTAGAGCAGCAGAGGAAAGTTAAAAGTGATTAAGTCCCCACCGAGTAGTTACAGTGTAGATGATGCAGCTTGGATCAAAGACAAGCATTAATTTGCTACTCTGGTTTTCAAGAAAATACTACCCTTTAGCTTAAAAGTTTAAATTGCTTTTGAGATAGTTAATAGCATAACATGGCAGTGATTTCACTCCCCCAGAGGAAACTTTTTCTTCTCCCAAAAGATGTTCTCCCACATATGACTTTTGCAAAAGCTGGAGTATTTGATACACACAATGGAGACGACAGCCAGTTCAGTAGCACTCAAACTTCTTAAGCCTGTATCCACACTGACCATCCCAAGCAATAATAAATAATTTGCATTTACCTATATGAGGTCAGCCTAGAAAGCAGGCATTTGAACAGGTCATGTAACTCTATAATTTACTGGGCAAAGTTAATGTTTGCATAGGGCTTTCAGATAAATTGATTGCTGTCTACATAACACTTTCATATAAATTACATGGCATAATATTTCATATCAGAAATAAGTAAAAATGGATCATTAGTTTTTAGATGGGGCACACATACAGAAAAAATCTTTATTTTCAACCACTGATTCTTTTCACAAAAGAAATAAAGGAAAAAAAACCATTATTCCTACAATTATAAATTGCCTTGATAGGGATATAAGTGGGTCTTCTCTGTGGAAATCTCTCCGTTTTCAGGTGTCTAGCCTCATGGAGCTCTGGCTAACAGCTGTCTTTCAAAAGCCATGGAATTTTATCAGAGTAGCAAATGTTCTGTTAAAGGACATAAGATTTGATATAAATTCATAGGAAGGAATTTTTGCCTTGGAAAAGAGAGAAAGGAATGTGACTGCACTAAAAACATCTGATGTTTATTTGGTCATGTGAAGCAAATCCCACAGTTGTAACAATGCAGGAGTTGATTTGGAACTAGTACTGACATGGGTCCGTACGTACATACAAAGTCCATTCGTTTGTACGAGGCGCCCATAAAATCCCATAGCAATAGCTAGAAGCAAAACTGGGCCAGCTCCTAATGCAGGTTGCCCAAACAAACAAACTGTGCTAATTCTGCCATGGAAAAAGTACAACTGTTTTGGGAATATCTGAAAGGAACAAACTCCTGATGTGTTAAAACCAACAAAACAAAACCTCAAATCCCAAAGAGATTATTGAGACCACCTGAGTGATCTTTCACATAAAAACCCAGTAATCCTAGTAATCCCTGCTGTTATGATTGAAGAATTAACCTTTCACTCAGCTTTCCTCTCCTCTACCTAGAAGATTTCATGACTCTGCTTAACATCATTTGATGGGTTAGTTTTATTTTGGTTTTCCCCAAATCTATGCAGAATTCCTCACTGTATTTTTATTAAGCTGGGGGCTTTTGGTCACCCGAAGTAAGAATGAACTATGGCTTTATACACTGAGCACAGTGCAGTGTATTAAATTCCTTTAATACTGCCAAAATAGGTAAGAACTGATTGTGTGTGGTTCCATGTACTTTTGCATGGAAGTCAAGTAAAAGCAAGTAAGTTGGTTTTAACTTGGATTGTTTCACTGACATGATTTACAATGCAACCATAAGAACACTTGCTCACATCTAACTAAAAGGGATAAGGGACATGCAAATGAACAACCTGGGGAGGGACCTTAGCATTCACTTCACTTGAAGAAGGGGGTATACCAGAATACATTCACAGAATATCTAGATTTTTACGAACCAAATCGTTTCCAATCTGTTAAGAGTGGCAGGGAAGCAGAAACGTAATTAGCTATTACTTCAGTAGCTATGCTCTGTTGTAACCATACCCAAAACCATAACATTCAAATCAATTTTGAATTCTCTTAAGAATAAGTCTCCAAGTCTCATCAGTTCCTCACATATTCCAAGTTTTTAAGTCATAAAAGCATTATCTCTTTGCCTCCCGGCAGTATACTGTGTTTCAAAAGAGGACTTACTCGGAATGACAGGAAAATGAGAACACGTATTGTGATGGAATCAAGGCAGATGTTTGCCCCGCCACTGGTAAGGTTCAGTGAAATTACTCCTGTACCTCTCCCTTTCTCAATGAGGAAATAATAATTAATTAAAATGCACAAGACAATTAATCACAGCTCAATAATGCTGACAGGCATTTCTGTCTGTCACATCTATACCTTAGCAATTGGGTTCACATTTTGCTAAAATCTAGTGATGTTCTCAAAGCCACAAAGGATAAGAAATAGGGGCATCATGTCATACATCTGTTTTAATTAGCACAAATGAGACTTTTAAATGACACAAGATGAGTCACTAAATCACTGGTAGCTGTCAAAGTACCCTATCGCTGCTTCCCAGACATTCCCCTCACTCTCTTCATGTGCCTTTCAAAAGGCAAATTCTTCCATCATGCTGTAGGACAGAAGAAAAGATGTGCCCAGTGAACAGGCCTTCAGGATGCCGAGACAGGATTCAGTGAAGAACCAGCCCTTCCGAGTCATGGGGCTTTAGTTATATGGGAGCCTGCTGCAGGAAAGAGATGACATGACCTTTGTTTATTTACACATGTGAAGAAAACAAAGAAACAGAATCACTTGCAGTGCTGAAACCCAGAAGTAACTCTTCTGAAGGGAGCAGAATGGCAGCTGGATTAAAATGGCTCCTTGTCTCTTCTGCTGTCCTCACATCTTAGCTCTCACCTAACACCTCACTCAAGTATCTTGTTAAAAAAAGGCCAAGGGAACCTTTTGCAGCATTTTCAAAAATACTCACTGAGCAGCAAAATATTAATTCTTATCAGAAAACTCAACTTGCTGGATGCAGTGAAACAGATGTGCTGATCAATATCAGAGAGAAGCCTACAAGCTCAGTGCTTTTTCTAATCATCTTTTTCCAGCTACATATGGAAATCTGATCGTCCTAGCACTGGACCTCTCTATATATAGTTCATTATATGACAGATATGTTTTATTAATTTGTACTCCTAGAATAGAGATCCATGGAATTAAATATCCGGAAAAAGGTAAAGCTTCTATGTGACAGACGAATGTCTGATGTAAAACATGTAATAGTATGATCAATTTCGGGAAGACAGAGCTACAAGGGAAAAATGCCAGATAGTAGCTATCCAGACAGCTCTGAAACTGTCTTTGTAACCAGACAAATAGGTAAGGCACACCAGATGCTGACGTAAGTGAAAGAAAACAGAAAAGAAAGAAAACGGTTCCTGAGTGCTGCAAAGAGCTGTAAGCCACTGAGCTTAACATTCATAACATATGAATCGGTAAAATCTAGAACAGAAAGAGAATGAAGAACCATATACATATAAGTGGGATATATGAGGAGAGTTCAGTTATAAATTATAGTTAGGCCCGAAATGCATGCTGGAACTCTTTGCAGGAATCAGCAGATCCACAGGCAAAAGAAGACAGGTTGGTACCATCTGATTTCCAAAAGGCAATAATGAATAGTGTCCCCCACCAAGACAACTGAAGAAATTCAGGGAACACCCTCACGTCCTGAGCAGCCATTGATAGGAGGAATCCATGACTAGGAGAACCCCAGAGGGACCTGTGCAAAGGCTTGTAACATTTGCTGTCACAGGGTCAGGAACTAACTAACAGGAAAGGGGGCTTAAAAATGAGGTAAAAAGTATGCCTGGTTATTCATAATAGAGAAACTGGCAGATTAAATTCAAAATAGATGGGCAGAATTATGCACAAGGGAAAAAAAACAACCCAGAAAAATACATCTCTCCCAGGGCTATGAAATACAAACCACCCTTCCTTTCCTTCTCCTAATTTTAAATACAGGACAAGCCTGTTCTTGAAAGACTGAATTGATCAAAATCTTTGCAATTCCACCTTGGCTTAATTGATGAAAGATCTTGGGTTTTAAAGGTTAAATTTACCCTTTGGAAACCTGCAGCCACTGTATGGAACAATACTGAAAGTAAGAGAAATTCAGTTTTCTTTTTTAAAAGGTTGTTTCCGTGGGTCTGTGTAATGTGCAGCCTGGACAGACCTGAAAATTTTATATGTAGATGTGCCATTTAAAACATTGTTTCGCTGAAAGAAATATAAGCAAAGCATAAAGGTTTCAGGAAGGAAAAAACAGAAAACACATTATTACTGGCAAGCTTACTGTCACAAATGTTGCACTGTGGCTGAACGACATATTTGATAGGCTTCTGAAAAAAAAGTGTTTTAAGCTTTAACTCCTGTGAAAAGAAATTTTTCATTTTCTTCTTTTTTTTGCCCCAGGAATTTTGTGTCTCACAATCTAATTTTTGTATACATGGTATTCATATACTTAAGCAAAGCTTTTCCATATATCGCACTATGAAAACAAAACACAGTCCTCAAGTAAGAGAAATGACGAGGGCATCATGCAAGCTACTGTCACGACAACTGTGAGTGTCATTCGCTGACGATCCTGCAGAGGGTACAGTTGCACAACGTACCACTACTTCTCTCCTGAAACACCATCCTTCAGGGACTTGTGGGACACATTCAACTTTGAAGCCAAAAGATTGATTAGTCTATCTTTCTCCATTCCCCTTTGTCACACTATTAAAAGTTTAGGACAGAAAAAGAGCATGCAGAGCTCTGAATCTCACCCCCTTAGGCTCTTTAAATACATTTCTGTGTAATTCACCACTACGTTAACAACATACCGACAAAATAACTTAATTACAGTTTCAGTCAGGTCAATATCTATAAAAAATTTTATAATTATACTACATACAGAAATTTCACAGCAAAAGTCGTAAGTGTGATACCTAAATGGAAGATGTTATTCCACTAATCAACCAGAGCAGCACTCATTATGTGAGCCACTCCCACCAACCAGGCCTACATTTCAAGCAAACGAAGTCTAAATTACCAGAATACATGCAGGAATCAGTTATGATTAATGAAGGTTAACAGGAAAAGAAAATCCACTAAGCTGAAACCACAGTTTCAAATACAGCATATTAGACAGTGTATTGGTAGAGCATCCATTATAAATCCAAGGAATAAACACTCCTAAGTTAACATACACCATCTGGAAACAGATAAAAGTATTTCTTATCTGTCTCTTTACCAAAGAGCATTCTAGATTACCTGAAATCATTTTTATGCATTTCAGCTATTTTCTTCTCAAGCTTCTGTGACTGCTTGGGAAAAATCTTAAAGTCGCCGATGTAATTCTCTGGGTGTTCATCGGGATCATAATCACCAAGCTCAGCTAAACAGATCCAAAATATGAAACAAAACAGAAAAATTCAATTGCAGCATTATTAATAAGGAAAAAAGTCAGTAAATACAGTGTAATTCAAGACACTTGCATGATTGGTAAGAATCTAGCATTTCACAAGAAATGCTACTTTGAAGAATCGATAGTTAACTGAAACAACAAAATCCCTGTAGCTGCCACTTCAGTCAATGAGTTTCAAGTGAAGTTCATGATTTATTAACTGCAGCAGTAATTAGCAATTAGTAGCAACTATTTTCTGTGGCAGAAACATGCTCTGCAAAACAGAGGCATAGGTAATGCTCCCCCTTTGAGTATCTGTCATCCTGGTACTAGGCAGAACTGAAACAATGCACCGCAGATTCTCCTCTTTTTTACACCAGTTTATCCTCAATGATATTCAGTGGTTTAATTCTGTTCTTGCAGAGAAACACAGGCTCTGACATGACTTAAGGTGGCCAACAGTATTTGATTCCTCTTCTAAAAGATGCGTCACTTAGGTACCCGAACATGCCATTTGGTGTTTTAATTTTCTAAATAAGCCTCTTTTAATAAGGTCTAGACTTAATACTGGTTTGGATACGCTGTCTTATAAGGCATTAAGAGCTTAATTCATGTTAAGGCAGAATGAAGGGGACTTCCACACATATGAAGTTCCTAATCAGACATTTAGCTAACTCTTTCTCTGTGTACCAAGAGATGTATCTGAATTTGGTCCTAAGGAAATGATGAGAAGAAAGAGGGGGAGAAAAAGTTAAAAAAAAAAAAA